>MCJB01001109.1:5020-21374 GCA_002018475.1 Nicotiana obtusifolia | reverse complement strand
GCTCATCCATCCTCGATCCCTATCCTCATCAATGCTTGAGAAGGGAGCCTTGGTGGCACGACGGGCCAGTTTAATCAGGCCCCCTCGAAACATTCGGGGGGCATACAATCGAAGAACATGGTCGAGGGTGAAAGGATGTCCGCCCTCAACCTTGCTTACAAAGAAACAGAGGAGATAAAATATGCGCCACACAGAAGGATGGATCTGACCTAAGGTAACGCTGTACCTCCTGCAAAATTCTACGATAAGGGGGTCTATAGGCCCTAATGTAAATGGGTAGGTGTACACGCTAAGGTACCCCTCTACATGCGTGGTGATGGCTTCATCCGGAGAAGGAATCACCACTTCTATATCAGCCCAATGACATTCAGCCTTCACCCTCTCAATATGTTTATGGGTGATAGAGCTGACGTAGTCCGAGACCGGTTCGCATCGACCGGGCACTGACGAGGCCTTCTCGACCTTAAAATCAGTACCGAAGTAACACGATGTAGGGATGAAAGCTTTCAATGGAGGCTCTGACGAAGATTCTACAACACAAACCATCTCAACCTCTTCGACAGACTGAGCGGGAGAGTTCTGCCTTGTAGGAACTGATTTTGATGTTTTCGCCATTGACGTAGTGGAAGCAAGGACTGAGAAAAATTGCAGAAAGTTCAAAGGGTTTTTTGGGAAGAAAGGATCAAGGAAGAAGATGGTAAAAAAAAAACGGTAGAGTAAAAGTAAAGTATTGAACGCGCGGTGAAAAAGGGTATTTATACCTAGTCAAAGGCGGCGGCACCAAACACGAGGCATCCAAGCATTAAATGCACGCATTAAATGACTGCATGAAAAGACTGCAACAGGTACGATGTTTTGTGATGATTACTTGTGTTGGTACTTGCGTACGTCATAAAACTGCCATCACGCCCAGGTTGCCTTCGCGAACAAGTTGAAGGATGACTCTGTCCACGTGTCAAGATTAGTGTGAATATCGGTTACTCGCTCCAAGGGATCGGAGGGTAAGGATTCACATCGTTTATTATCCTTACTCTCCAATAAACGAGGGGACTATCTGTATTAGGTCGGATACATCCGTATGGAATCGGGTCGGTCACATCCAAGTGCAAGCGGGTCGAATATAACCGAGGGAAGTTAGAACGGAGATGGTAGGCGGCCGGACTTTTCCGGTCCAAGATCAAGAGGTCGGGTATGACAGTTGGGGCGGCCGGGACTAGACAGACCGGTATGACAGATCGAGGAGCACTAAGAGCTTAAAGACCGGCCTCGAACCGCATATCCCGCCACTCACCGGATATCTCGCCAGGAGTAATTATCTCAACCACCTTAGCCGTTGTGCCATGATTTGAGGAAATTCTATCCCGTATTTTGGGGGGATTTATCTTGTAATCAGTTATTTATCTTACTTAGAACTCTAGCTTTGGGCCTATAAGAGGCATATTTTGTACTCTATTAACGGATATCAGATTCTCTCAACTTTATCATTCATTTATTCTCGCCGCTTATACCACTTACACTGTTCATAGGAGGATTCCACTATTTTTATTGTTCATCTCAGTTCATATCTTTATTCCTTCTTACATTTCAATTGATTTTACTATTTTCTTATTTAGTATCAAATTAATTCACGAATCCTTAGCACCACGAACAAAATTCAATTGTTATCCGGTTTTCAGGGTAAACATATATATATATATATATATATATATATATATATGTATATGTTGCTGATCACACTTAAAAATATGGAAGGACATTTTTGCGTGTGATTCTCCGAGAGAAAGTACCTTATTTATTTGAGTTTTCAATTTTTGTTTGTGTTTGACTAGGTTTGATAAGTCTATAATTAATAACTAAAAATTGATAAGTTGAAACTTATCTGAGACATTTGTATAAGATTCCCTTAAAATCTTTATTTTCAAGGCTCGACTAAGATGGAGAGATGTCTAACTATCCCGCTCTACCCCCTTCACTGGTGCAGTCAAATTCTATTATACCGAATATGCGATGATTTTGGTTGACCAAAATAAGGGTCGGCTTTCCACAGATTATCTGTTACATATGCACTTATATGCAGACTTTTTACAGTAACAAATTCATCGTTGCATTCTGTCTTTTGTTTTGTTGAAATAGTAGTCAATTTGGTCGGCTACAACTTGGATGATACCAAAATTCGTTTGTCTTACTAACTGGATTGTGAAATGAAATCCTACCTCACCTCTTTCTAATTCTAGAGTGGAAGAAAAAAGGCTTTGATAGCTGTATAATTGGTGAAATCTCTCAACTTAAGGGGGGCTAACTTGATATTTATGAAAACTTTGAGGAGGAAGGGATGTTGGGTGTAGAGAGGTATTTATACTATTGGGATTACTTATACTACTAGATTAAGTTAACCTACAACAACATATAATTTGATATAATAACCTAAAAAATAGAATAGTAAGTAAGGTATGACCATAAAATTTCGATGATTATGTATAAACTTTATCTACACTATTCGTGCATATATTAAAACTCACAGAAACTCCAAAAATAGAGTCTCTACCCTATTAGCGTATATTTTTAACTCATGTAGTATATGTTACGGAAGCCAAATGTATATAATGTGAATGAGTCACAACTACTATACCAAAAATTATGACAGCCACCAAATAATAAATAAGACAATAAAGCAACAATAAAAACACCTCTCATTTGCCTTCTTATCTTCCTAAGGCATTTGTATCTTCTCTTTTTAGTATTATTTCACTTGTATTTTGGAGTGAAATAAAATATTGGTTGTGTCCGAGGAAGTAGGCAAAATTGGCCGAACCTCGTAAATTCTGGTGTTCCTTTTATTGTTGCTTTATTGTCTTATTTATTATTTGGTAGCTGTCATAATTTTTGATATAGTAGTTGTGACTCATTCACACTATATACATTTGGCTTCCGTAACAAATGGTATCAGAGCCAAGGTACTGTCTAAGTATGCTATGTGGTTGCAGCATAATCTGATCTTCCACATCAGAAAAGATTTATCTTGGTAACTGGTCAAGGTTCTGTCTGAGTATGCTCTGTGGTTGCAACTTAGTTTGATCTTCCACACCAGAAAGGAAATAAACTTGATTTGTGTCGTCAGCTATTAAATAATATTTGTGTCAAAAATGGGAGACAATAAACAAGAAGAATCTACATCAATTGTCAATAATACGTCATCGTTGGCATCTTCGTTTATGACAAGAATTATGTCAAATGCAAAATTTGCGGTAGAAATTTTTGACGGGTCAGGACATTTTGGGATGCGGCAAGGCGAGGTTCTAGATGTCCTTTTTCAACAAGGGCTAGATCTTGCCATTGAAGAAAAGAAACCAGATATTATTGGAGAAGAAGATTGGAAAATTATCAACCGTGTTGCTTGCGGTACCATTCGATCCTACCTTGCTAGAGAGCAGAAATATCCATACACAAAGAAAACTTCTGCAAGTAAATTATGGAAAGCACTGGAGGATAAATTTTTGAAGAAAAACAGTCAAAATAAATTGTACATGAAGAAGAGACTGTTTCGCTTCACTTATGTTTCTGGTACCACGATGAATGAACATATCACAAGTTTCAATAAGTTGGTCACAGATTTGCAAAATATGGATGCAACTTTTGCCTTGATGTTATTGGGGTCACTTCCTAATGAGTACGAGCACCTTGAAACTACTCTACTTCATGGGAATGACGAAATTTCTCTCAAAGAAGTTTGTTCGGCTTTTGTACAGCTATGAACAAAGAAAGGGAGAAAAACAAAAGGGCGGAGAAGGAGAAGCACTGGTTGTAAGGGGTCGTCCTCAAAATCAAACGAGGACAAAGAAGGGAAGATCCAATTCAAGATCTAGACTCAGCAAAGATGAATGTGCCTTTTGTCGAGAAAAGGGGCACTAGAAGAAAGATTGTTCCAAGTTGAAGAATAAGGCCAAACATAACAATGGAAAGGCCATTATAGATTCAAATGTAGCTGATTGTGATGATTCAGACTTCTCATTAGTTACAACAGAGCCATCAACATCATCATACATATGGTTGATGGACTCGGCTTGTAGCTATCATATGTGTCCCAACAGGGACTGGTTCGTGGATTTTCAAGAAGGAGAATATGGAGTCATCCACACAGCGAATAACAGCCCTCTTACCTCATATGGCATTGGTTCAATACAATTAAGGAACCATGATGGAATAATCAGAACATTAACATATGTTCGATATGTACCGGATTTGAAGAAGAATCTCATCTCTGTGAGAGCCCTAGAATCAAAAGGGTTCAAAAATCATCGCAGAAAATGGAGTGATAAGAGTATGCTCTGGTGCACTAGTGGTAATGAAGGCCAATCGAAAGAACAATAACATGTATCGTTATCGCGGTAGTACAGTTATTGGGACAGCGACAGTGACATCCAGTGACGAAAAAGAGACGGAATCAACCAGGCTATGGCATATGCGCTTGGGACATGCTGGAGGAAAATCCTTGAAAACTCTATCAGATCAAGGATTGTTAAAAGGAGTAAAAGCTTGCAACTTGGAGTTTTGCGAGCATTGTGTCAAAGGGAAACAGACAAGGGTTAAATTTGGTACAGCAATCCATAATACTAAAGGCATTTTGGATTATGTACACTTTGATGTTTGGGGTCCTTCCAAAACACCTTCATTGGGTGGGAAGCATTATTTTGTAACCTTTGTTGATGATTTTTCCCGAAGAGTGTGGGTGTATACAATGAAGAGCAAAGATGAAGTGTTGGGAATTTTTCTCAAATGGAAGATGATGGTGGAGAATCAAACAGGCAGGAGGATCAAGTGTATTCGCACAGACAATGGAGGTGAATAACAAAATGATCATTTTAATAAGGTCTGTGAAAATGATGGCATCGTCCGACACTTCACTGTCAGACATACACCACAATAGAATGGAGTGGCAGAACGTATGAACCGGACCTTGCTGGAGAAGGTACGGTGTATGTTGTCCAATACTGGCTTGGGCAAAGAATTTTGGGCTGAGGCAATTACATATACATGCCATCTCATTAATCGTCTACCATCTGCTGCTATTGATAGCAAGACACCATTTGAAAAATGGTATGGAAAGCCTGCTGTGGATTATGACTCTTTGCACGTGTTTGGTTCAACTGCATATTATCATGTGACAGAGTCAAAATTAGATCCAAGGGCAAAGAAGGCTATTTTTATGGGGATTACTTCTGGAGTCAAAGGATATCGCTTATGGTGTCCTATGACAAAGAAAGTAATATTCAGCAGGGATATTACCTTTGATGAATCTTCTATGGTAAATAAGGTAACAGAAGATACCAAACAAAATGAGGGTGCTTCTAAGCAGGTGGAGTTTGAGGGAAAATTTATTTTCCTACACAAGAAGCAGAGGAGGAAACAAATGAAGCTTATCCTCTAGAAGAAGAGCCAATAGAGAGGGAGATTCCAACTCATGAACCTCAATAACAACTTGAATCAATAGCAACTAGCAGGCCAAAAAGGACAATAACAAAACCTGTTCGTCTCATTGAGACGGTCGCTTGTGCCGCCTCAATTGTAGCTGATGATGTTCTTGCCACTTATAAAAATGCAGTCCAAAGTTCAGAAGAAAATAAGTGGAGGATTGCCATGAATGATGAAATACAGTCCCTTCATCAAAATCATACATGGAGATTGGCCAATCTCCCGAAGGGAAAGAAAGCAATTGGGTGCAAATGGGCATTTGCAAAGAAAGAAGGATTTCCTAACCAAGAAGATGTTCGCTACAAAGCAAGATTGGTGGCCAAAGGATATGCTCAAAAGGAGGGAATTGATTACAATGAAGTATTTTCTCCAGTTGTAATACATTCCTCCATTAGAATCTTTCCAGACCGGAGAATAGAAATGAATTATCTTTCGATTTTCACATCCACACTTCCATTCCTTGTAGAGGAAGGCTAATATTCACCTGCCAAGGCATGACATAGATTATGTTGGCTTTGGTAGCATGGTTGGATTTGGAACTAGTTCAGATAGATGTAAAAACGGTTTTTACATAAAAACTTGGAGGAGGAAATTTACATGACTCAGCCAGAAGGATTCAAAGTCGTTGGAAAGGAAAATATGGTATGCAAACTTGAAATATCGTTATACAGATTGAAACAATCTTCTAGACAATAGTACTAACGATTTGACAAGTTTATGTTGCGGCAAGGGTACAAGAGAAGCAAGTGCGATCATTGTGTGTATTTGTGAAAGCTTAAAGATGGTTCCTTTATATATCTTCTCCTATATGTTGATGATATGTTGATAGCTTCCAAGGATTCGGAAGAAATTGACAAGTTGAAGATTCAACTTAAGAAGGAGTTCAAGATGAAGGATCTGGGTGAGGCAAAGAAAATTCTTGGCATGGAGATAATAAGAGATAGACGTTCAAAGAAACTCTGTTTATCTCAGAAAGAATATTTGAAAAGAGTACTACAACGTTTTGGCATAGATGAGAAGACTAAGCCAGTTAATACTCCACTTGCTCCCCATTTTAAGCTAAGTACTACTATGTCGCCAAAACATGAAGCTGAACAGCAGTATATGTCAAGGTACCATACGCAAATGTTGTTGGTAGCTTGATGTATGCAATGGTCTGTACGAGACCTGGCATTTCAGAAGCTGTTGGAGTTATTAGCAGATATATGCATAATCCAGGAAAGGAGCATTGGCAAGCTGTGAAGTGGATTCTACGGTATATTCATAATACTGTAGATGTTGGGTTAGTTTTTGAGCAGGAAAGCAATCAGTCTGTAGTTGCATATTGTGACTCAGATTTTGCGGGTGATCTGGACAAACAAAGATCAACTACTGGTTATGTGTTTACTTTTGCAAAGGCACCAGTTAGTTGAAAGTCTACTTTACAGTCAACAATTGCTTTGTCTACAACAGAGGCAGAGTACATCGCTATTACAGAGGCTGTGAAGGAGGCAATTTGGCTTCAGGGGTTGCTAACGGAGCTTGGTATTGGACAAAAAAGTATCAAAATTTTTTGTGATAGTCAAAGTGCTATTTAATTAGCAAAGAACCAAGTTTATCATGCAAGGACGAAGCACATTGATGTTCGGTATCATTTCGCACGAGAAATCATAGAAGAAGGTGGAGTCACGGTGAAGAAAATTCATACTACAGAGAATCCTGCTAATATGCTGACAAAAGTGGTGACTGCAATCAAGTTTCAACATTGTTTGGATTTGATCAACATTGTTGAACACTGAAGATTGAAGATGAAGACACAACCAAAATTTGTTATTGAAAGAAAATTGAAGATGTGGAATTTTGCCAAGGTGAAGATTTGTTGAAAATGTCAAAAGTCCCACATTGGTAGGTGACATATTTGGTTGGGATTTTTTCCCTATAAAAGGAGGCCTAATGTTTAGGATTTAAAAACACCTCTCATTTGCTTTCTTATCTTCCTAAGACATTTGTATCTTCTCTTTTAGTATTATTTCACTTATATTTTGGAGTGGAATAAAATATTAATTGTGTCCGAGGAAGTAGGCAAATGAGAGGTATTTTTAAATCCTAAATATTAGGCCTCCTTTTATAGGGAAAAAATCTCAACCAAATATGTCACCCGCCATGTGGAACTTTTGACATTTCCAACAGTACACACTAACAAGAAAAAAAGAACCTTTCAATTTTAGGCAGCTTGAATCATACATCAGCATAAAGTAACTTTTTGATATCTACAACGGGAAGCCTTACATGAACCAAACCAAGGAACAACTTCCACTTTATGTTCCCAAATTCTAGAAGGCTGAAGTACTGAACAGTAGTACTATCAAAACTTTTTTCGCTTTTTTCATTGATCACCCTTATGTATTAAGATCTCAAGGGCTACTCATCTTCTGGCCTATAATACAAAGCAAAATTGGTTCACGACGGACGTAAACATGAAGGCACTGATGAAAATCATTGCGTTGGGTCCATTATAGCAGAGGCATCAAACTGAGAAATTACTCCTTCACTCAACAGACGCATTGCTGCTCCTCTTGAGAATTTCCTTGCAAACAAAAAGCAGGGAACCTGTGTGGAATTATTATGGCACCATTCCGTTCTGTACTCAGTTTCATAGTAAACATTGTCGATATCCTGTCAGAATTGGTTGGATATATAAGACAATCAGTTATGAAGGCCAAATGATTTGATGCATAACTAACTACAGGAATATAACCAACTAGAAATCCAAGAGAAACGACCAGAAAAGTCAAGCAAGCGAATCAACATAGAGAGTTAAGAACTAAGACCACATAAGAACATTCGGATTTAACTTATCTGCACTGACAATCTAAAGAATTATTAGACTACCAGAGTACGTTAACTAGTTGTTAGTTAGTTATCTACCTTATTCTCTAGTTTATTAATCAATCCCACTTTTTATGGACTAATTACCTGTAGATATCTTTAGGTGATGCCTGGGAAGGGTACCTACCTTGTAAAGCTAGAAAGGTTGTTTCCAATAGAGTCTCGGCTCAGGAAACCATAAGCACCGCATTAATGAAAAGAAAAACAAGACGAGACAACGCCGAGAAACCATGTAAAAGCAGCATAAATAACGATAAGATAGTAAGATGACCGAAATATAAAGAAATAACATGTATTCATAGAAACCTATACCAACAAAATGCGAGGTTACGTACTAATACTACCAGTACGAACAATCTAAACTACCTAACCTACTACCCTAATCCTCGACCTTCGCATCTTCCTATCAAGGGTCATGTCCTTGACCAGCTGTAGTTGTATCATGTCTTGCCTAATTACCCCTCCCCAATTCTTTTTCGACCTACCTCTACCTCTCCTCAGACCTTCTAATGTCAACCTCTCACACCTCCTTACTGGGGTGTCTGTGCTTCTCCTCCTCACAAGTCCAAACCATCTAAGACAAGATTGAATCCTCTAGGTGCAAGTTAAATATCAACTCAAGAAAGTGATAGGCGAACGGGGATAGGCTCAGAAAAGGCATTTCCCCTTAGACGACTAATATGACCACTAGCCTTCAAGCCTATTTCCTGAGACGGGACTTCGACCGCTCTTAGTTAATGGACCGAATGGAAAAGATGTAAAGCTAAGAGAGAGGTGGAAGGCTTACACAGCTGAAAGAACAGAAGGTCGCTCTATGACAACAACTAAGGCAAAAGCAAATTTAACCTTAGCCGATTAGAAGGATAGCGTAATAACTAAATGAAAAGGGTATGGTGATAGACCCCAAAGAAGAAACCCTTGCTTACACCTTAGCCGGATTCAAAACCAAAAGTCGTTGCTGGGAGGATCTCCCTAGAAATTCCTTGTTTAGAGAAAGCTTAAACCTAGCTTCCCGCATCTTGTCCTCAATAGTGGCCACACCTCACAACTCATCCTCATAGTTTAAACTTCTTTGACACGTTCAGTATTATAGAAGTTAAACTCCAAACACAAAATAGATAAATGCAGCCAAATGTCCAAGTGGAAGATGATAGAATATTACATATGCGCTTGCTAAATTACCTTTATCCTCTTGATCTGTTCAGCCCCTGCATCTTCATAGCTAAATGTCACAGGATGCCAACTACTTTTGTCCTTGTTTGTCGCAGATTGATTCCACTCTGTATAGGTTATCGTTCTACGTTCCAGTTCTCCTTCAATGTCATGCATCTATTCGCAAAAATGAAAAACCAGTACATGTAATACCGATTGAATACATGATGATTCTCATAAAACACACAGAATGAAATTGCTTAAGAACATCACAGTTTTGACTTCTTCCATGAAACAGAAAGAAAATACAAGAAGACTGAAAACAGAAAAGCAGCTTAGGTAAATAATTGGTTAGTTACTTACTGCCAATAATGTCTGCACGTAATGTTCATCTGGAATGCAGTTGTGACTTCGCTGCATGACATACAACAAGTTTAGACGAAATATGGCTTGAAAATGAAAGGTTAGAAGTTGATGAAATTGAGCAATGGAATTTTTAAATCCAGAGTTGAAATTGAGGAGGGAAAGAGCAGCATGATGCACACCTTGCAGAACATCTTGAAAACGGGAAAGATAACATCATCATCTGCAATGACTTCTGCATGCCTCCTGATTAAAGTGATCCACTGGACTAAAATGCCAAGTTAAAACTTATAGAAGTAGGAAACCTATTCTATTGATTTAGTAGCAGAAAGAACGAGATATTAATATTTCATAAAACAATCTAATTGTAATCTATGAATAACACTGAAGCCAACTTTCTAAAGAGTTAACTATATCTGGGTAGTTTTAAATCTCATCCAAGAAAAGAATATTTCTTGATTTGACAACAACTTGCTATTCAAAATTAGTTGAGCTTAAGAAATCAATAAATTCTAGCCACAATGACATTCATAACAAGAGTTAGAGTTAGAGAAAACCAAGCCCAGATTTAACCAGAAGGCCAATTTTTATTTTGTATACCAATTTATTTTGGCTGACTAAATCTGTTATCAACTCAGAAAAGCTCACAAAGGCAACCAGAACCAAGCTGGCTATATCTTGTCGCCTTTTGTATTACTTCTTCCTATATGTTGGTCGCTAACGCTGAGTTGTGGCGGATATATTACACATTGAATCTACAATCAGTTTGCTGAAACTGATATAACATCTAGACATATCACAGGGGAGCCTGGAGAAGTGTCTGCTGAATCACTTTTAGCAGATTGCTTTAATGTCTTTCAACATTAGTAGATCCAAAATTTTAAGTCAGTAGAATCATGGCACTGTCTGCTAAGCACGTTTTGGTCAGAGTTAAGCTTGCTCTTAGGCCAGCCTGAATAGCTTTCAAGTCGAGATTGAACCTTACAAAACCTGTCATGCTAAGCCTGAAATCCTAGCCAGCCAGTGTTCATATGAATCTGCTTTCTGTCCTTCACACGTACATAAATGCAAAAACCTCACAACTCATCCTAGTTCAATGGCTACAATTCTCCATCTCTTGTCTTCTCTGTCTCCTCTCCTTACCAGTTGAAATTTGTGACCTAAAACAATTTCTGAGCCACCGTTGCTGCTTTATAGAAGCTTTTCCTTATGTTAAAGAGATTCAACAATTAATCCACATATATTAAAAAAATGTTTTACCCATTTGCATAGCATAATTTTCTAATGAAGGGGGTTCAATTGAACTCATTTCGCACTATGTAGTTCCACTCTTACTCACCTCGATCTCTTTTTGGATTTAGTTGGAACTCAAAAGTAGTCACAACAGAAGTGGTCCACATATCACGATGCTTAAGGAATACATTTCCGATGTAACCTTAGTTGTCTTTCATGCAAAGGTGCTTTTAAGTATAGCAAATGTTACAATGTCAGTATTGACACCTCTATGGGTTCTGTTCTATATTCAGCTTGTACTAGAAAAGTCAAGATTCTAATTTGCAGAGCCGATACCATTAGAATATTAATGGATTGCAGAGTTGATTTTCTTTTTATGCTCTTTAATAATCAAATTTCGAGGTTCTGATTCCATCGCCTTGTGCTCTAGCTAAGTAAGAGGTAGGTGCAGCTAGGCTCATTTTAACCTCGATACTTGACACTCTACCTAGATTATTGCTCTGCATGCTTTAAGCAAAAGACACCAAAAAGATCTACTCCATTAGGGCAGCAAAGTAGACAGGTGGCAAACACTTCTATGTCACTACACATTTAACCAAAGACCAAGCAACTACCTGTGATCCTTTCCTCCATTTGCTCATAGGTATATATGGTGACATGCTTGGGTTGTAGCGGCGCTCCTTTTTATCGAGAAAGCTGGAAGAGACATGCCAAAATATATTATTCACTGAATGCATAAATATTGAAATGTTTAATCAATCCTACACAGATTCTCTAATCCAGAATCCACTTGAGGGTCTGTTGGTTAGAACATAAAGGAAAGGAAAGAAAGTAGAGGAAACACAAGATAGTATATTCTTCTCAAAGCTACAATGTAGTTTCTTTTAGCTATTCTTTCCTTCTAGTTCTTCCAAATCAATCAACTGCGGAGTTCATCATACAAGTTATATCCAGTTTACCTGTCTACAAAACTCCTAGGAGAAGCCCTCAAATAGTTGTATATATAGCTAAAGTTGTACAATGGAACGCAGCTGCAAATTGAGAAATACGTAGTTACATAAATATCTAACACCAAGGTCAAAGAGATATAATGAAATAAACTGAAGAAAATACATGGATAGAAAGCACTAAACAGGTCAAATCAAATAGATGGCCTCAAGACACCAAGTTACAAGTGGCACTTTACTTTGAGAATCTGCGAGCTTTTACGGGAATGCCATATGCATGAAAAACTATTGAACGCACAATTCAAAATATCGTAAATCCAGTTTGCCCTTTACCAATCTAGTACATATCAATCTTGACTAATTCTAAAAAATTGTTGGCCTCTTACACTTTTTCATTGTCATGTCCTTGTTGTCTTTCATCCTTGTTAATTTTTCCCAAGAATTACAGTGTTTCATCTACCTGTCCTATCAATAATATATTTCCTTTTTAGCAACAAAAAGAAACCATCATGTCACATCATGTCTATTTAGCGTACTCGATAGGGATTGACCATTCCTTACTTCATTTTTTCTAGCATTTTCAAGAAGCAGCATATACTACCATTCCTTTTGAATAGGAACCCAAAACTTTACGGATCCATTCAGATTTATATGACCGTATTTAATCAAGGTGGAAACTAAGGACATAATAAAACTTTCAATAGGTAATTAGTTTGAGATGAGCAATCAAAACTACTTAGTTAAAGATATACCTAAAGTATGTAATAGTCGAAAATGAATGAATGCTTGGTAGATTGTCCAAGAAATGTCTATCAACATAATGGGAAGAGCTTTTTTTTTTGGAGATGGTAGTAAACTTTTCCATTTAAGATAAGGGGCTAAGTACATTGGTAGATGGAAAAGGGGAAGTAGTTCAAAAATAATTAACAGAGCAGGTAGTAATCAACGTTTCTGAGAGTTAGAAGTTGAACCTCTCTGACAATAGAACAAATCTTCTATTGGCTGGATCCTTAAGAGCTTGTTCAAGTAACAATCTCTCTGCTTCAATCATACTTGCTTCTCCCCAAGCTACCTACAAGTCACAATTAATATCAATCGGGCTAAGATATCAAAATGAAAGAAATTCAAAAGGAGAAAGGAAGTAAACAACATACATTTCAAGTATCAGCAGAAACCATTCAACATAAATAGTTCCTCATGAGTTGGGGAAAGAATACTACAACTTAAAGAACTTGACTAATGGATCTTAAATCAAAAAGCTATTGGAAAAGGAATTAAGTTATAAACACTGATAATGTAAAGACTTTTCACATGATCAGTGTAGTTTAACCTATTATAATATGTTAGTTATCACATTTTCAGGTTACCCCTAAAAGCTTATCATAAATGTTTACCTTTAATTACCTTATAATTGACATGATGTTGTAAAAATGTTGTTACACCGTAAGTGCAGGAACTTAAACTCATTAGGAAAACCAGTTTAGAATCACTACAAGTAGTCAAGGTAACCAAGCTAAAGTATTCAGGTATATTTAGGTAGAGCTGTTGATAAACTTATCGAGTCATAAGTAATTAATACTAGGGAGATCAAAAGGAAGTGAAAGAAGGGAACACAAATAGATTAAAAACTCATATTGTTTCATTTAAGAAAAACAAAGATAATTTGGGTTGCGATTTAGGAATATAAGAAAGGGACGAAATCTGCTTTCTCTTTCAAAAGTGACAGCAAGTAAGAACATTATTTACCTTGATGCTATTATTCAATTGACGATCATGAAAGAGAGATGACCTTGTGGTAGACTCGTTAAACACAAAACCAGGCTCCGAATGTATATATATTGAAAATTTATCTGCGTCAGCATTCTGCAAACATCAAACAATGATCGAAGTGTAAGAGAGGAATTTAGATAGATTTAGAAATGCTCCATAATAGTATTAGTTTCTGAAGTAGTAAACTTCCTTAAAACCTGATATTCTTCACATTTCCATTATTCCCGAAATGCAAATAGAATTAGATACTAATCTGAAGCTGAAAAGCATCTATTTTTGTATTATTATCAATTTCCACTAATTCTTTAAAAGACCTTATCTGCAGTGAAAAAAAGGAAAATAACATAAAAACTGAAACTCTAAGAACTTAAATGAAGAAATATATATATACTCCCCTTAAACCTCTGAAGTAACATGATGATAACATTCATTTGTTCAACTAATTATGTAATGAAGGACACTTATAAACTTGATGAATTTTCACAAAGTTTTGGAAAAACAAAAATCAGAAATGACGTCACCTCGAAGAAAGATTTCCAAAGGAAATCAAGAGGCAAATTACGGCGGGCTAGAAAGAGAAAAGCAACTTTGGGATCGCCTCGAAAACTAATGGAGTCCCAGTTGGGATGGAGAAATCTACGAGAAACTGAAGAAGGATTTTGGGAGTGTGAAGGAGGGAATCGCTGGAGCCTAAGAAAAGCCAACATGCAGAGAACAATGGTGAGAGTGAGGAAAACCACAATCAACAGCTTCCTCGCGAACCACGATATTCCTCCTGCTCCCACAATCAACCCCTTCTTCTTCATGCCTTAATTACGTACACTCTTTAATTTCTTCTATATTCAATTTCCTATATATCATCATTTGAGCATTTTGTATTTTCTTGTTTGTCTGTCTGTCTAGATGTGTGTACACAATTAATTAATGCCTACACATATACTCCTTCCGTTCATTTTTACTTAGCACGTTTTAACTTTTCATGCCCCTCAAAAAATAATAAATGAAATACATAATTTACCATAATATTCATATTAATTAATGCATATTTTATTGGATTTGAGAAAATAATTTGAAATGAATAATAAATATTCTGAATATAATAGGAAAAAAAATTTATCTTCTTTTAATATGTGTAAAGTGACAAATAAAAATAAAAATTTATTTTTAACATGTATGTCCAATAAAAGCAAACGGAGGGAGTAGAAGGCAGATCGAGGAGTGTGTACATTGAGCCGTTGGTGGTTGAAAGGAGTGAATCAATAACAGAGAGAGATGCATGCACTGAGACTTAGAGAGAAAGAAAAGGGATGTAATGTAATGCAAGATTTACAGTTTGTTACTTCCTAAAAGGAGGGAGGGAGAATTAAACGGCGCGTTTTATCCCTTCTTTTTCAACTTTCAAGTTGTACTCATGTAGTGCGGAATTGCATTTAAACTAGCTAGCACTAGTATAATTACATTCCAAAGCGCTTTTGCCTAATTACCCTCTATTTACATTTAAGTATAACATAATAATAGTGATAAAAATCATCTCATACTATAGCAAAGAAAAAATTTGCTCACCCTCATACACCAAGAATTAATCCAAATAGTCGTTTACCTAACCGGTTAAACTAAAAATAGTCGGTGATGAATAATATATATAGTTAAGTCAGTATCTTTAAAAGCGTTTTATAGGCGAGTGAGGCATACCAAAAATGCATTGAGGCGTACTGATTGAACGTAAGTACCGTGGGGCGTATGGCCCAACCTTTTGGGCATAAGCACCAATGTTCTAGGCATTTATTTGGGGTGTTATCCCCGAGAAATTTTTTAATTAGAGCCAAAATTGCTTAATAAATTTATTTTTAAAACTTAAATACCTCAAAAGTTAACTCATAGTAAATTCTCAAACTAAAAAACTCAAAAGTCTATTTTTTTTTAATTGCTTATCCTAATTTCACAACTTTTCTCTTTGTCATTTACTGAGTAACAAATACACTTTACACCTTTGTCTGTAAAAATACAAAGTACAAAAATTTGTCCAATAATTCTTACTCTGCTTCCACGTTGCATTTTCCTTCTTTATGCTCAATTTCTTTCAAGGTTTTTTTATTCTTTTCAAGTTAGTTTTTAATTTTGGAATTTCTTTTGGTATCGCTCTAGTTTATATATTATTTTGAAGATTCTATTCTGGCGTTTGTAGTATAATAAATATTTATGACCTATTATGTAGTTTTAGGTTTTTAAACAATAACACTATATTATTTTTATTTTTATTCTTTGAATTATTTGTAACTAAAATATTATTTTTTAGAAGTCTACTTATGTTCCATCAAAGTCATGTTATAGGTGTAATGTATTTTTATGTCTTTTACTTTTTTAAGTTAAAAAAATATATTCCTTTGTATGGTTCGTGAAGATTCTATTCTGGCGTTTGTAGTATAATAAATATTTATAATTTTAATGCAGTTTGTTCTTTATAAAATTATTTTGTTAATTTATTAAATATTAAAAATTAAATACCTATGGAGATTTCGCATTGCGCCTTAGGGCTTATCCTCCCCCCCCCC
>MCJB01001108.1:1477-16355 GCA_002018475.1 Nicotiana obtusifolia | reverse complement strand
TATATATATATATATAAACAATAAACTATATATATAAACTATAAATTATATATATTTTTATATATATATATACAATACTTATATAAAGCAATATCTATATATCTATATATATATATATATATATATATATATACATTATATACAACACTTATATAAAGCAATATATTTATATAATACATATACATAGTTTATATGTATATATATACAATATATACAACATATATATACAAGGCTTATTAAAAGAAATTTCCGTAGATTTAAAAAAAATAAAAAAAAATACAAACCGTTAGGCCCGTTAGGCCTGCGGGCCGGTCCCAACCTACGAGACCGCCAGGCCCGGGACCGCCAGGCCCATTAGGCCCAGGCCCGCGGTGGGCCACAGCATTACGCTAAGGTTCCACTGGCATATGTCAAATGAGCATGGTACATTTGATAATTCTCTTTTTTATGATCGGCCTTTTAACCAAATTGTTTGAGCACATACATCGTTTATGAAAACATAAAGTAAGTTGATAATCTCTATTTGGACTTCAGATAATATTTTCTTTTTCTCCTTGAGAACGAAGTAGTAATCTGCTCCTCCACCTGGTGGACATCAGGCTTCTCTTTTTGTTTTTCTTTTTCGTAAAATCTCAAGTAAATTGGCACCAACAAATTGGTATAGTGATCTCGGGGTTTCTGTTTGTTTTTATTTTTTTTAAAGGAAAACTTCCGTGCAAATGCAATATTTATAGATCACTGCACCAACTCGGTGGTGCAAATTTAAGAGATTTCAGAAAAAAGAAAAACAAAAGGAAAACCCGATGTCGGATAGGTGGGGCACATATTACAACTCTAGGTTCTCTAGGGAGAAAAAGAAGAACTATTATCTAAAGTTCAAGTAGATATTATCAACCTACTTTATGTTTGTGTATGATGTATGTGTTTAAATTAATTGGTTAAACTACCGATTAATGTCAGATTCTATGGTGCAGTGAAAAAGGTGTCCTCAAGTTTAGTTTGCTTAGTTACATACTCCATTCCAATTGTAACTATTTTAATTTAGTCCATATCGTTTAGTTAGACTTATGAGATTAGCAATATTGTTGCACAAGCTCCCTGCTACTTTTCACTCCTCTCATATTTTTAGATTGTAACTACTGATATTTTAAGATGGATGTCATTCTTAGAGTCTAGTTGGGCCAAACTTTCAAAAATTTGCTTAGCTTGCAAAGAACGGTATGCTGAATTGAGTTATAAGGAAAATACTTTAGATAATAGCAGTTTTTGTTTGGACAAATCATTTGAGAAATACTTTTGTTAGTATTATAAGATGAAAAAAAAATCGTAATAGTTCGTAAATATAATTATTTTGTATAGTAACAATTTGAGTTTGACCAAAGAAAAGCGATTTTAATCTATAATGTTTGGATGATTTCCGTGCTCATTTCCCTCCTTACTCTCTAGGACAAGTTGTTTTCTTCGACTAAGTTACTTGGTGAAAACTACTCGGTTAATTTCATGACATTTATGTCAGAAACAGTATTTATCGGTAGCAACTAGGACACTTAAAATGGCACTAACAAGGTGTAAATTCCATAACATATATATTTTTAAAAAAGTTACAAATTGAAAATATTCCTTTTTAGCAGAAAATGTTAAATTGAACGGATTTGCTGGTATATTTACTCTGTTTGTAAGAGAAACCAATGACAATAACGATAAACCTCAATTTAAAAAAGATAAAGCTAAATTATATGAACTTATCTTATAAGTGGCATATACTAACATAAATTAAATAAACAATGTTCTCATAAATTAAGTTGGTCAAAGAAAATAAGGTCATATTTAAGAGCTGTTTAAACTGAAGTAAATAAATGCAAATCCGATTCTTGTAATATACTTTGGATGTTGTGTTATTCTTGTTGGATTGTATTGCACTAATAATTAATGTTTATGTTAGAGACATTTCTAATTAAGTATATATATTTTAGCCCCGAATTCATAAAAAAATTTCGTTTCACCCCTTTTATATGTTTGTGCTCCATACTTGAGTTATATCAATCTTTCTTTAAGTCCCCAGGATGCCATAAAATATATGCTTTCACGGCCCCTAATCATATTTACCAGTTGTCTCGTCTCAATATTCTTTCTTTTTGGTTGAAGGTTTCTTGTGTTGAAAGAATAACAAGAATAATTCTAATTTTTCTGTTAAAAAGAAGACTTAATAAAGTTGGGCATGCACGGTCAGAAGAAACACTCTCCTCAAAGTTTTATTAACCTAGTGAACTTTCCATGATTAAAAAAAGCTTCCGATCGTTTGATAAGATATTTTCTCCTCATTTTGATTTAACATCCAGAAAAGAGAAACTAATCCTCTTAATGTTTATCTGACTGAATTTTGTATAAGTGTGGTCACACCACTCTTAGATTTATATTGACGAGGTAAGACCTCATCTCCCTCTTGCTTGTATATGTGATAAATGAACTTTTTAATATACAACGGGTTTGCTTTGTAACGATTCGATCGATCATTTTTGTGTAAATATATTCCGTTACCTCTTTTATTGCTTCACATACGTGAGTCTATGCTTTTATGACTTGCGAGGTTGATTAGTTTCGTTCGGAGAGGCTTTCGGGTTGATTTGGACCCTTGATTCTAGACTTAGAAACTTTAATTTGAAAATGTTGACCAAACTTTGAGTTTTGTGAAAACGACCCCCAAACTGTGTTTTTATGACTCCGATTGCTTTGTATCGTGATTTCGAACTTGGGCGTATGTTGAATTGATTTTGGAAGCCAGTAGCTTGATTTGGTTGATTTGCCGAAATTTGACAATTTTAAGTTGAAAATTTTGACAGTAGGTTGACTTTTAGCTATTGAGCTCGGAAATTAATTCTGGGACTTGGAATAAATCCGTTATGGCATTTAAAACTTGTCTGTAAAATTTGGCGTCATTCGGAGTTGAATTCATAGGAATCAGACGCGTCGTTATAATTTTAGAAGTTCTTGAAATTCTCTTTGAAAATCATGCGTTTTAGAGTTGAATTTATAGTTTTAGATGTTATTTTTGTGTTTTGATCACGCGAGCGAGTTTGTATGATATTTTTAGACTTGTGTGAATGTTTGGTTTGGAGCGCTGAAGACTCGGGTGAGTTTCGGACGCTTAGCGAAGTGTTGATAGAATTGAAGTTTGCTGGTTTTTTCTGTAGGTCTCTGATCTCGCATTTGTGAGATTTTGGTTCGCATTTGCGAAGTCAGGCCAAACTTGCTGTACTCGTATTTGCGAACCCAGTGTTCGCATTTGCAAACTCTTCTGGGATGGGCTAGTATCGCAATTGCGATGATTTTGTCGCAATTGCGAGGGCAACAGTGATCGCAAATGCGATCCAACCTTCACATTTGCGAAGAGTCCCTCAAGCTGTCAGTGCCGTAATTGCGAGGCTTTGTTCGCAATTGCGACATCTGCAACTGATCAAATAGTTGGGAGACGGGAATTTTGAGTTCATTCTCTCATTTTTGAATCCTAGGTTCGGTAGAAGACGGCTTGGAGAGGGGATTCTCGCCTACAAACCTTGGGTAAGTGATCCTAATCTATTTCTAATCATATTCCATCAACTTATCTTAGATTTTAGCATCAAAATCATGTGAATTAAAGTAGAAATTTATGAAACTTTGTCGAGTTTTTGAAAAATAAGAAATTGAGTTTTCAGAGTCGATTTGGACTCGAATTTTGAAACTAATCACATATATGAGCTCGTGGGGTCATGAGTAGACGGAATCTACCATTGGACCCGGGTTTTGACGGGGCGAGCCCGGGGTTGACTTTTGTCGACTTATTGGAAAAAGTGTAAAATCTTAACTTTATCTATTGCAATTGAATTTTCTTGCATTGTTTGATGTTATTGAGTCGATTTTGGTTAGATTTGAGCCGTGTGGAGGAAGATTTTAAGAGAAAAGCTATTTTCGAGCATTGAATTGACCTAATTGAGGTAAGTGTCTTGCCTAACTTCGTGTGGGGTAACTGACCCTTAGCGTTAGGATTGGTATTGTTTGATTCAATCGTGCTAAGTGAAATCCGTGTATGCAAGGTGACGAATGGTACACGGGTTGTACGTAGTATTTGACCAGTTTAGGCTACTTAGACTATTTTCATGCTTTAATTGCAACGTTATATTATGTTCATAGTTACATTATCCTTAATTATGTTAGACTATCCTTAAATGCTTTAGTTGAACTATTTAGCAATTGTCCTACATCTTACTTACTAAATTGCTCTCATACTTTAGTTGAACCTGTAAGTCACATGTTACCTCTTCATTGTTAATTACCATTGTTGAATTAATTATTTATGTTGCCTTTTTATATGTCGACTTCCGTTATTTAATAGTCATTGTTGAAGATTGTTTCCTTTATTGCGAGTTAGTCTTGTCTAATATTGTGGCCACACATTGTTATTCCCATTGTTGAGTTATTTGATGTTGAGGTTGTGGAAGTTGTTAATACATTGAGGCGATGTTGGTTATTGTTGAAACGTCTATCCTATTGAGCATTTTTCATCCATTATTGTTGTTGATATTCTTATATACGTTGCCTTGGAGCCATGGGCTATTGTTGTGGAAACGTTGCTATTGTTATTGTTGGCAAGTTGTGATATGTGGGCACTTGTGGTGCGATGTTGTTATTGTGATATGATGTTGATGTGCGTATAAGGCTTGGGTTGATGTGCATGCGACGGTATAAGGTGGGATTTATGTGCGTGTTGCTTGTAGGGGAACTACGTGAAGCCATGTAGCGTCATAAGATGGGCTAAAGTGCGTGTAGCTATTTTGGAAAAACTCTTTTCAAAACCTATTTTCAAATGTAAGGCTCACGCAGAGGCATAATGAAGGATTATGATTTGAATTGAGAAATGTGAATACAAGGTGGTACCTCGGTTGTTATTCTATATTATACGAGGCAGTACCTCGATTTTGATTTTATTATACACGAGGCTGTAGCTCGTTGTTTCTCGCTGTTATTTCATGTTGCAAAGTATCGTGGAAGGAATATTTCTTGTTGCTCCATTTGTTATCATTCTAGTAGTTGTAGTCCGTACGTGATCTTTGTATCACTTTGCTTGCTTCTTTGATGCTATTTCTACTATTGATTTTCTCGGTTTTAGATCATGCTATCATCTTGTTCCGTATTAGTTGCTTTCTTACTCCCCATTCTATATCCGTATTTCATTTCATACTGTCTATTTCATATCCTAGAAGGTGTCTTGACCTAGCCCTCGTCACTACTCTACTGAGGTTGGGCTTGATATTTACTGGATACCGTTGTGGTGTACTCATACTATGCTACTGCACATCTTTTGTGCAGATCCAGGTACATCTACTCGTGCCGGTAGATAGAGAGTCTTGCTAGTTGCTTTACTGGAGACTTCAAGGTATGTCTGCCGGCATCTGCAAGCCTCGGAGTCACCTTACATTATTTTCATTACTGTTGTATTTTCTTTTCGGACAGTGATGTAGTAGCACTTAGTAGCATAGAGCTAATGACTCAGTTTCACCGATTTTGGGGTGTGAAATTATGAAATTCTATTTACCGACGGTTCTATCTATTATTTAGTCGCTTTCAGTATCTTGTATCTATATATCTGTTTAGTGGTTGCTATTTGTTAAGTTTACCTAGTCGTAGAAATTGTATGCTATCACAATATTCTTCGGAGGGGATTTGGAATCGGGACACAAGCAAGAATGTTTTGGTTAACTAAAAAGAAAGGAAAAGGACTGTCAATAAGTACTTAGAACAAGAAAGGCTTTTGATAATAACTTCTAACTAACTCAAACTAGAGATTATGACTACTGCGATACGATATTTTTGTGTCGAGGGTTATTTTTGGGTTGATCCTGCCTCTCCAAAAGTCAAAACTCTTCTATGCTACATTTTTTTGGGTTCGGAGTGAGGACCAAAGTTGATCTGCATATTAAAGAAGGTGTTATGAAGAATAAAACAGTTAATTAAATCTAAACATCTAAACAAATTTTTTCTATGTTTATTGAGGTTCAAAATAATAAAATATTTAATTCGACTATTCAAATGAAAGAATGGGAAATTATAATTTTAATTTACACGGTAGGAGTACAGGTGAAACCCCCTCACCTTAAGACGGATTTAATATATTAAAAAAAAAAAGGAAATTCACAAGTCTAACATCAAACAATTAATACATGTTCGGACTACCTTATTAGTAAGTCTACAAGATTTAACACATAAGTATTTAAGATTTTTTAATCAAGTCTCTAATTGATAATTATCATAAAGATTATTTTTTCAGCATAAGAATTTGTTTGTAATTACCAAATAAGTGATCTTATTGTTAAGTATATTTTACACCGTTAATGCGTGTAATTTAAACTCTTTCTAATGAGCTACTTTTGTGAGGCTAATACTTACTTAAGATTATTTTAACTTTTAAAGGATAAGAGTTGAGAAATTTTAGGTTATCATTGAAATGAAAATTCTCTGAGGTTTTATAAATTAAACAAATCAAAATGAAGAAAGGAATACTTAAATATCTATTATTCACTGACAAGTTGTCGATTTTTTTGGGGGTACATGACATGCTCTCAAGTGATCAAGACTAATATGTGAGTAAACGATCAAATATCAATTACTACATTTAAGTTTTCCAAATGAAAATGATGAAAGAAAGATGAGATCAAAATGCAGAATTGAGTGAAGATATATAATAATCAACAATATATTTATGGGCAGAACTAGTGTTTTTTTTTTTAAGGTAGCTACTTTTGCTGCTACATATAAATTGATGAAAATGTAACTTCTTCTTTTTTCCTGCACTTAACCAATAGACATGTTCTACTGACTGAATTGACTTGCAAATGTAATCCATGAGAAAAATGTAACTACTAAATGCAAATCCACCGACTTGAAAACAAACACAAGATTAGCACTTACAAAGTCATAGCAGGACTACTCTATACACACACAAAAATGATAGTAAAACTAAAAACAAGAAACAAGACTACGAAATTTTCTTGCTAATTATGCTCAATATCATGTATATGAGCAATGATTCAAATCGAGAGGTTAATCGTAGAGTAATAATATATTTACATAAGACAGAGTGGTTAGATAATTTGATAAGTCATGATTTTTTTCGTATTTCAGAATACGGTTAACATATTAACTAATTGATTATGATAAATTAAATCAATTTTTTATTATTTCTTTTTTCTATAGTACCTCGACGTGATATGAGTATGAGCGTTATATAGTTCAATCACAAATCAATCAAATTATCACGTAAGTGAGTCAAAAACCTAGCAAGATTAGTATTATAGACTAGCTAGAAAGTAAGTAGAAAATGCGTTTGTTTACAAATTAGTGCATATGCAGAAGGAAACAACTTTAAGGTTTATACTTTCACCGCACAAATAAAGAAACAAAATTAATCAATCAAAAATTAAATTCATGTTTTGGTAGGTTTTTGAGTTAGGTATAATTTTGAATTCTGAAATCTAATTGTAAAGCATTATAGAAAGTTATTTACAAGCTTCCCGTATTTTATAATTTTGGGATTCTTTTCAACTCTGGCATGCCCTCCTCAAACCAACTATAAAAGACCCCATCTTTTTTCCTTTGTTTTCATCCGCACTTGCATTCTCTACTTTCTCTCTTTACATTTCCTCCATTTTGCAAATGATATTTGAGTTTTTTTTTTTCAATGTCATATAAATGGTCCAAAGAAAATGTTGAATGGAATTGCTCTCTTCATTTGTTAGAGGCATGGGGATTGGCATGTCCCCTCCAGGATTAGGCATGGGTACCTTCAATTGTAGTCATTTCAAATATGTCGCAGCTTCTTTAGCCAATTCGTTCACCACTATATTAGGTGCTTTTACAATTTTATCAGTCAAATTTAAAAAATATGCATGATTTTCTAGATCTAATCGCATAATTATGAATGAAAAATCATGCACATTCTACAAATATTGTTGACAAGATTGTGAAGTTACCTAATGTAGAGCTGGCTAAGAAGTTGCGACATGCTGAAAACGGCTCCAATCAAAGACCCCTCTATTCAAAAATCTTGGAGAGAACATGTCACTTACTATGTCTTTTAATGATGATTACACCTTGGCTTTCAATATGTTCGTGTCTCTACACTTTCTTTATTTGTGTAAATGTATTTCTAAAGAAAAAAAGTCTAGCAAAATAGAAGATATTGTACTCTAAGACGTATGTTTTAGAGAGCATAGCTTGAATTATGATAAAATATTAATGCTTTTGTTTAAGGGTGTACAAAGAAAACCGATAAACCGCATCAAACCGATAATTCGAGTTAAATTGGAAAAAAAAATCTGATTGCGATTTGGTTTGATTTGGTTTGGTACTGAAAAATAAAATCCGACCATTATTGGTTTGGTTTAGTTTTAACTAAAAAAAGTCAAACCAAAACCAAACCAACCCGATAGTATATTTATATAATTTTTAAAAATATTTTATACATATAAATATTTATTGTAATGTAATTTATAAATATTGCTTAAACTTTTTCACAGTTTTATCTTTTAACGCATTATTTCAAGTTTGGACTTAACATTCTTGAATGGTAAATAATGTTAAAGCTCATAAATGTGGTAACTCAAACAAAGTTCAAATCAATATTAATGCTAACAAAAGAAATTCAATTCAACACTAGGAATGATGATAGTGTTGTATATCTATTTTTTAGTTTTACATTGGTTTATATGAAAATGCATAACTTAGTTTATCTTTTTCTTTAGTGCTTAGTTATGTAATTAATAGTACTTGTTAGCTATACATCTTTTAGCATTGCCCTATATAGTATTTCCAGATTATATTAATTTTCATTATGACTTATTAATTAGTAATATTTACTTTATGCAATTTTATTATCTTTGTTATTGAATATTTTAGTATAATGCTATGACTTATCTCATATTATCATGTTATTTTCTTGGAAAATTAATATAGTTGTATCTTACTGGGACTAAAGAAATATTTGGAGCACAAGTTACATATCTTGTGCTTTTAAGTCTTTACCGGAAAAAAAAAAACTGAGAAAAATTGAGATTGAAAAACCCGATTTTGTTGGTTTCGTTTGATTTATAAATTTAAAACCCGATACCATTGATTTGGTTTGGTAATGAAAATTTGTGGACCAATCCGACCCATGTACACCCCTACTTCTAATTCTTGTATGTGACTGAATAGATAAATATTTATTTTCTCTTTACTTCTTTCTTACTTTTGCAGTTTGCACCATGATCTATCTCTGCTTATTTGAACATTGCACGCAAATCATTATCGGTCTTGAGCTCCAAAAAAAAAAATTAAAAGAAAAGAAAGAGAATTGTAATAAATTGATGGTTAGTGTATATACATTGTCTACTTATGCTGAATATTCAGTGTGCGCATAGTATGTATTCCTAAAAAGAGGGGAATGACTAATAAGATTATAACCATCAATTTAAAATTAAATAATAATTATCTTATTAACTTTAAAATTTTACGATTTACTCTATATTTAACTTATCACATGTTTGGATGAATTTCCTTCTTTACTCATTGTTTAAGTTATTTTCGTAAGAGGTTTTCTTGTTAACTAAACTAAGTAGCGAACAAGGAGAGAAGTGGCTTTACCTCTAAACATCTTTCTAAAATAATTTCTCTCTTCGTACAATAAACCGTTAGCACCCAAATGACGGTAGCTTAGGTGCGTCTCTAATACGCGTCGCCTCATGGCACCGTCAGACGAATTTCCGCAAGCGCGTACTATTAATCAAAATGATCTCGCAATGTCAGCAAACCCATCTACTAAAGCAATTTCAAAGAATCACACATTCACCAATACTATCGTTGCTGCTACCCCAATCCCGGCCACCAATACACATCATCCCAGAGAAACATCATTGTTAGATATACCACCCACAATGGTATTCCGGCGGTGATCTTCAAAACCAAAGATTATTACGGAATCATGGCTGATGAATATAGACTCACTATTATTGGGTGATTCCTAGGCCCCAAATTGAGAAAATAGAGAGCGATTTCCAGTCAAAGGAGAGCCAAAATTAGAGTATATGACAACTATAAGGTCTTCCTGGACTTTACAAATGAAGATGACTTCAACTCGGTGTGGTGTATAGAAGAATGGTGGAAATCGATGGTCTTCAAATGTGGCTATAAAAGTGGACGCCGGACTTCAGACCGGATGAAGATATTCCAATAGTGCCGGTATGGGTATTACTTCTTGGCTTACCTTTTAATATGCAGAGATGGCACTATGCTAAACAAATCTGTAGCGAGATTAAAACTCTCTTAGCTCTAGATGTTGCAACAGTTGGGAAACCCAGACCAAGCATGGCTAAAGTTAGGGTAGAAATTGATCTTCTTAAACCTCTGGTCACAGTGTATTTGTGAGATCGGAGGATGAAAATGCTCCTTTGAAAGGATTTACCCAAAAAATTGAGTATGAAAAGATTCCTAAATATTGTAGACAATGCAAAAACTTGGGCATAACGTAATCAATTGTAAAGTTATGGAAGGGCTGCAGAAACGGATAAAAACAATAAAGAAGAAGACCAGAAACATATTGAAGAGGGAACTAGAGGATCACAAAAGGAGAAGGAGGAGGAAGAAGAAGAGGAAAAAAGAAAGGAGTTACTAGCAAATGTGAGCAGTAAAGAGAATGATGGTTGACAGCAAAACAGTCACTAGAAAAAGAGCTTGAATTGCCAGGAAGTTAAAGAAGGGACAGAGGAAATACCCCAAACAAGAATCAACATAGATCGAAGATTGAACAAGACAAAAAGACTTTCTTGACTATAGAAGATAATCAAGCTACTATAGCAAGTAGGACTAGAAAGAAGAAGAATAAAAGAAATCGGCAAAAAAGAATGCCAAAGAAGAAGAGTAAGGTGATCTTCAAACCTGTACTAATACAAAGGAGCAGCAGGCAAAGAACTATAATCAATCCTCCCCGAACCATATTGACATATCAGATGGCCTGAGCATGAATGACAATAATAAGGAGGTGGAGCAGAACAGTGATGAGGAGAAACAGGCCACAAACAACAACAATACGAATGAGAAACAGGATCTCAACAACCAATCAGACTCCATGGTTAAAGAGAGTTCATTAAATGAACTTATACAGGAAAATCAAATGCAAGGAAGCTAAATCTGAGAGGGAGGATACTACTATCAGTAAGGATCCTTCGGGTAATAATACAGAGGAACGGGGCACAGTTACACTTCATAGCTTGGAGGAAATTGGGGATAAAAATTTTGAGTTGGAAAAGGAACACAAAGGAAATGGAAGGACTCTAGATTCTAGTTCTTGTTCAACATGTCTGCCAACAAACATTATTGAACAACCTGGTATTGAGTTAATGGTAGAATTATATGCAGATCAGGAACAACTACTCAAAAGTAATTCACACAAGACAGTTGACCACCCAATGCAAGACTCTTCACTATATCAAAGTACATAAAGAACTGAGCAAACTAAAGAGAGAAACCAAGACAAAGGCAACTATAAGGAAGAAGAGTATCTCCATACAGGAAAGGAAGAAGTAGAGCAAGAAACTCAAGCAAGGGTAAAAAGAAAATAGATATGCTACCTCTGTGAAGAGGAAAAAAAAGAAAGATACTCCCTCCCCAAATATCTCATGATCAATACAATCTTTTGGGATTGGGGAGTGAGGTCAAAAAAAGCCATTCATAGGCTAAAACAACTTATAGACATTAACAACATTCTTTACACTTCAATCACGGAACCCATGTTAGGCAAGGAAAAAATTGAAGGGTACAAAAAATCATTGGGCTATCAAGAATGCATTTCCAATGATAATGGAAAGATATGGTGCTTCTGGAAGAATATCAGCAATACCTCTATTATTGCAAATGATGAGCAGCAAATTTCTATTAAAGTTGAAGATGGTTCAGACAACCACCCCATCATTATCACTGTTATATATGGCAAATGTACTGCTTTGGAAAGAAGAGATCTATGGAGCATCCTGGAGAACATCAGCCTAAATATTGACGGTCCTTGGTGCAATGGATGTGACTTCAATGTTATTCTTGATCCCAGGGAGAAGCTAAGCGGTAAACCTCATAGGATGCACAGGAGTCTGGAATTTCAAAATTGTATGGATAACTGTGGTACTACAACTATTGGCTATACAGGTCCCAAGTTAACCTGGTATAATAACAAGGGACCAAGGAAAAGAATTTGGAAGAGGCTTGATCATATTTATAAATAATAAATGGGCTTAGAAATTTCAAAATACTACTGTGAGACATTTGGTGAGGATTGGTTTAGATCACAGGCCTTTACTCATAAAATCTTCAAACTCTACTAACTCTCACTTTTAGTACTTCAAATTCCTTAACTTCTGGACTTCACGGGAGGGCTTTCACAATCTAGTTAAGGAAGTTTGGAATACTAAGATCAATGGTAATAGAATGTGAAGACTTCAGTCCAAACTAAAGCTCCTTGGCAAGAGATTGAGTAAATGGTCTAGAGAAGGAATTGGAGACATTCATGAGCAGGTTGCCAAGTGGAAAGAAAAGATCGCAAACTTAGAGGAAATTGAAATCTCTAACAACACTAACATCGACAGGGAAGAAACCAACAAGGCACATGTTGAATACATCAGATGAATGGATATGCAAGACTCTCTACTTACCCAAAAAGCTAATGCCAAATGGTTTGAGGAGGGCGACAGAAACACCAATTATTTCATAGAATGCTCAGAAAAAAAAAAAAAAAAAAAAAAAAAAAAAAAAAAAAAAAAAAAGGAGGCTCCAATTGAACAGAATAAAAAATCATACGGGAAAATGGATACAAAGAGAGGAGAAAATTGCAAAGGCAGCTATTCGGCACGTCAACTCCATGTTCAACCTTCCTGCACCTCACTTGCATTCTACACCTCTGAATTGTATTACTAAAAAGATCACTGAAGAAGACAGAGACAAGCTAGATGAAGAACCTAGTGAGGAAGAAATCCGACAGGCAGTTTTCAGTTTGTCTGCCTCTAGTGCAGCTAGTCCAGATGGTTAAAATGTCACCTTCTTCCACAACTGTTGGGATATCATTAAAGAAGACACTAATGCTTTTATTTGGGAATTTTTCAAACGTCTGACCAAATTCTATACTCATAATTATTTTGTTTTAATTCCTAAGTTGGATGCCCCTATTAGACCTATCAGTCTATCTAATTTCACTAACAAAATTATTTCTAAAATCCTCTCAATTAGACTTAATCCTTTGTTGACTAGTCTAATCTCTCTTAATCATAATGGCTTTGTTAAAGATAGACTCATCATAGCACATGAAATAGTTCAATCCATTGGTCATGGTAATCAGGGTGGTAATTTAGTCCTTAAATTGGATATGGCCAAAGCCTATGATAGAATGTCATAGAGCTTTGTAACCTCTGTTCTTAGGAAATTTGGTTTCTCTGAATCGTGGATTTATAAAATTATGAATCTTTTATCTGGAATTTGGTATTCTATCATAGTCAATGGTAATAGAAAAGGCTTTTTCTCATCCAGTCACGGTCTTGAACAGGGGGGCCCCTTATCCCCTTCCCTTTTATCCTGGCTGCTGAGGTTCCTACTTGCTCTTTGAACAATTTATACTCTAATGATAATTTCATTCCTTTCTCTATGTCATAAAGGGGTCCTCAGATCAATCACCTTGCGTATGCTAATGATATTGTTATCTTCACTAGTGGTAGTAATGCTTCTATTAATCTAATTATGAACACCATTAGGAGATATGAGAACAGCTCTGGCCAAAAGGTTAACAATGATAAAAGTTTCTTTTTAACTGCTCCTAATACTTGTGCTTCTAGAATCAATCGAATCAGGAATGCTACAAGTTACATGGACAAGAACTTCCACTTTACTTATCTAGGTTGCCCTATTTATATAGGAAGGAAAAGTTAGTGTACTTTGACTGCCTTGTTTATAAAATTGTGAAGAAACTCAATGGGTGACATGGTAAAATGTTGTCCTATGGAGAAAGAATTATTTTGATCAAACATGTTCTTCAATCCCTCCCTATATAAACTCTATCTACTATGCTCCCCCCCTCCCCCCCCAAGGCACTTTTAAATTGATTGAGACATATTTTGCTAATTTCTTTTGGGGCTACTCTGACAATCAAAAGAATATCAGTGGTGATCATGGAAAAAATTATGCTTCCCCTTAGAGGAAGGAGCCATTGGGCTGAAAAGAATGGAGGTGTTTTATAATATCCTGTCCTCGAAAAGATGGTGGAGATTTAGAACTATCCCCTCATTGTGGGCTACGTTCATGAATCACAAATATTCCCTTTTCATCCTGGCTGCTGGGGTTCTTACTTGCTCTTTGAACAATTTATACTCTAATGATAATTTCATTCCTTTCTCTATGTCATAAAGGGGTCCTCAGATCAATCACCTTGTGTATGCAAATGACATTGTTATCTTCATTAGTGGTAGTAACGCTTCTATTAATCTAATTATGGACACCATTAGGAGATATGAGAACATCTCTGGCCTAAAGGTTAACAATGATAAAAGTTTCTTTTTAACTGCTCTTAATACTTGTGCTACTAGAATCAATCGAATCAAGAATGCTACAGGTTACATGGACAAGAACTTCCACTTTACTTATCTAGGTTGCCCTATTTATATAGGAAGAAAAAGTTAGTGTACTTTGACTGCCTTGTTTATAAAATTGTGAAGAAACCCAATGGGTGATATGGTAAAATGTTGTCCTATGGAGGAAGAATTAGTTTGATCAAACATGATCTTCAATCCCTCCCTATATAAACTCTATCTACTCTGCTCCCCCTCCCCCCCCCCCCCCC
>MCJB01001107.1:27770-41787 GCA_002018475.1 Nicotiana obtusifolia | reverse complement strand
GACAACAAAATAATAAAAAAAGGATAGATAACAGCCGAAGCGTAAAGGTGTTTAAAATGTGGATCTGTTTCTGCAAAAGTATCAGCACTTATTAATTTGGATAAAGGTACCTCAAAAGTGATCAACTTCTATGTGAATAGTAAAGATGATATTGAATTAAGTATTAAAAATTTTACATGCTACATACACTGTAACCTGGATACGGAATGGCTACATGAGTAAGAAGACCCTAGTTGTACAAGTTACTGAAGCAATTTGCCTGGTGTATTGCAGCATGTAACATTCAGCATGTTTAGAATTACGCATACATTAAAATGATAAAAAAAAGTATAGATAACAGCAGAAGCGTAAAGGTGTTGAAAATGTGGATCTGTTTTTGCAAAAGTATCAGCATTTATTATTTGGGATAAAGGTACCTCACAAGTGATCAATTTCTATGTGAATAGTAAAGAAGACATTGAGTTAAGTATTAAAATTTTTACATGCTACATATAGTCTAACCTGGATACGGAATGGCTACATGAGTAAGAAGAGCGTAGTTGCACAAGCTGCTGAAACAATTTGGCTGGTGTATTGAAGCATTTGGCATTCAGCATGTTTAGAATTATACAGACAACAAAATGTTAAAAAAAGTATAGATAACAACAAAAGCATAAAGGTGTTGAAANTGAAGCAATTTGCCCGGTGTATTGAAGCATGTGACATTCAGCATGTTTAGAATTACATAGACAAAAAAATGTTAAAAGAAGGATAGATAACAACAGAGGCGTAAAGGTGTTGAAAATGTGGATCTGTTTTAGCCAAAGTCTAAGCAATTATTAATTTGGATAAAGATACCTTAGAAGTGATCAACTTCTATTTAAATAGTACAGAAGACATTGAGCTAAGTATTAAAAATTTTACATGCTACATATAGTGTAACCTGGATACGAAATGGCTACATGAGTAAGATGACCCTAGTTGAACAAGCTGCTGAAGCAATTTGCCTGGTGTATTGAAGCATGTGACGTTCAGCATGTTTAGAATTACACGGACAACAAAATTGTAAAAAAAGGATAGATAACAGCAGAAGCGTAAAGGTGTTTAAAATGTGGATCTGTTTCTGCAAAAGTATCAGAACTTATTAATTTGGATAAAGGTACCTCAAAAGTGATCAACTTTTATGTGAATAGTAAAGAAGATATTGAATTAAGATTAAAAATTTTACATGCTGCATACACTGTAACCTGGATACGGAATGGCTACATGAGTAAGAAGACCCTAGTTGCACAAGCTGCTAAATAACTTTGCCTGGTGTATTGAAGCATGTGACATTCAGCATGTTTAGAATTATACAGACAACAAAATGTTAAAAAAAGTATAGATAACAACAAAAGCGTAAAGGTGTTGAAGATGTTGATCAGTTTTTCCAAAAGTATAAGCAATTATAAATTTGGATAAAGATACCTCACAAGTGATCAACTTCTATTTGAATAGTAAAGAAAACATTGAGCTAAGTATTAAAAATTTTACATGCTACATATAGTGTAACATGGATACAGAATGGCTACATGAGTAAGAAGAGCATAGTTGCACAAGCTGCTGAAGCAATTTGCCCGGTATATTGAAGCATTTGGCATCCAGCATGTTTAGAATTATACAGACAACAAAATTTTTAAAAAAGTATAGACAACAGTAGAAGCGTAAAGGTGTTGAAAATGTGGATATGTTTTTGCAAAAGTATAAGCAATTATTAATTTGGATAAAGATACCTCACAAGTGATCAACTTCTATGTGAATAGTACAGAAGACATTGAGTTAAGTATTAAAAATTTTACATGCTACATACAGCGTAAGAAGATGCCTAAAAATGAGGAACGATCACTACAGGTTGCTACCACACGTTCCCTAGGTCCTTACCTAATGTCCGGATAAGTCTTAGGGGGTCGGGGTCCGGATTCCCGAGGCCGCGCAAAAGGCGTGGGCTATAGCACACGAAAATATAGAAATCGAGCCGAGTTCTCGTTTTATTGCCTGAAAATGACTAAAAATGAGGAACGATCACTGCGGGTCGCTACCACATGTTCCTTATGTCCTTACCTAATGTGCGGATAAATTTTAGGGGGTCGGGGTCCGGATTCCCGAGGCCACGCAAAAGGCGTGGGCTATAGCACACGAAAATATAGAAATCGAGGAATAGTAAAGAAAACATTGAGTTAAGTATTAAAAATTTTACATGCTACATACAGTCTAACCTGGATACGGAATGGCTATATGAGTAAGAAGAGCCGAGTTGCACAAGCTGCTGAAGCAATTTGCCCGGTGTATTGAAGCATTTGGCATTCAGCATGTTTAGAATTATACAGACAACAAAATGGTAAAAAAAGAATAGATAACAGCAGAAGCGCAAAGGTGTTGGAAATATGGATCTGTTTCTGCAAAAGTATCAGCACTTATTAATTTGGATAAAGGTACCTCAAAAGTGATCAACTTCTATGTGAATAGTACAGAAGACATTGAATTAAGTATTAAAAAAATATACATGCTACATACAGTGTAACCTGGATACGGAATGGCTACATGAGTAAGAAGACCCTAGTTGCACAAGCTGCTAAATCAATTTGCCTGGTGTATTGAAGCATGTGACATTCAGCATGTTTAGAATTATACAGACAACAAAATATTAAAAAAAGTATAGATAACAACAAAAGCGTAAAGGTGTTGAAAATGTTGATCTGTTTTTGCAAAAGTATAAGCAATTATAAATTTGGATAAAGATACCTCACAAGTGATCAACTTCTATGTGAATAGTAAAGAAAACATTGAGTTAAGTATTAAAAGTTTTACATGCTACATACAGTGTAACCTGGATACAGAATGGCTACATGAGTAAGAAGAGCATAGTTGCACAAGCTGCTGAAGCAATTTGCCCGGTGTATTGAAGCATTTGGCATCCAACATGTTTAGAATTATACAGACAACAAAATTTTAAAAAAAGTATAGATAACAGCAGAAGCGTAAAGGTGTTGAAAATATGGATATGTTTTTGCAAAAGTATAAGCAATTATTAATTTGGATAAAGATACCTCACAAGTGATCAACTTCTATGTGAATAGTACAGAAGACATTGAGTTAAGTATTAAAAATTTTACATGCTACATACAATGTAACCTGGATACGTAATGGCTACATGAGTAAGAAGAGCATAGTTGCACAAGCTGCTGAAGCAATTTGCCTGGTGTATTGCAGTATGTGACATCAGCAACAAAATGTTTAAAAAAATATAGATAACAGGTAAAGGTGTTGAAAATGTGGATATGTTTTTACAAAAGTCTCAACATTTATTAATTTGGATAAAGGTACCTCACAAGTGATCAATTTCTATGTGAATAGTAAATAAGACATTGAGTTAAGTATTAAAAATTTTACATGCTACATACAGTGTAACCTGGATACTGAATGGCTACATGAGTGTGACGACCCGGCCAGTCGTCTCATGAGTTACCGCTCCGTTTTCCCCATTTATACCTTATTATGATTCGTTATGTTATTTGGGATGTGTGTGCGAAATTTCATGTCGTTCGGACATGGTTTTATTGGGTTTATGATTAAAAGAGTAATTTAGAAGATTTTTGAAATTCTTAGGCTTGAATCCGACGTGAATTTGGTGTTGAAGGGTTGTTTTGAGCATTCCTAAGGTTGGAACAAGTTTGAATCATATTATGGGGTGTGTTGGCATAGTTGGTTGGGGTCCCAGTGGCCTCAGGTGAGTTTTGGGTGGTTAAACGGACTAATTTATCGTTGGAAAAATTTGCAGAAAAACCATAGTCGGGAATGCGGTCGCATTTATCAAATGCGAGCCGCAAATCCCACACCCAGATCGCAGAACCAGGCAGTTTTCTGGGCAAAGATTGACATCAAGAATGCGGTCGCATTTTCACAATGCGGACCGCATATCCACCACACTGAGACCGCAAACCGAGACAGATTTCTGGACAAAAACTAATGTCAGAAATGCGGTCGCATTCTTGACATGTGGACCGCAAACCATACCTCACATTGAACTGCGATGAAGGCCAGGGTTACAATCTGCGATGGTCGCGCCCAAAATGCGGACCGCATATCTGTTATGCGACAGATATGCGATCGTATTTTAAACCCGACTGGGATGTTTTTGTCTTGATTTTTTGACCCTTTATAAATAGAACCCAGTGCCCATTTCCCATGCAAAACCTATTTTTTCGTTACCACGTAAGACAAACACCTCTAAAACACCCAAAAAAAAAATCACAGCAAATCAACCTCAAAACTATATCCAAAGAAGATTTTCTTGGACAAATTCTTAAAGGAGGGAATTTCGGCCATCTTGGACATAGTTGGAGCTATAGAGCTCGGATTGAAGCGATTTTTGAGGCGATTCATGGACGATTTTCAAGGAAAACATCGGGGTAAGTGTTCTTAACTCAACCTTGGTCAAATTACTCCAGTAAATAGCTATGTTTGGCACTTAAGTGGTGATTTAAGTGGGAAAATCTGTCAAAAGCCCTTAAGTTTAGACTTAAAGATTTGGAGGTCGATCCGATGTCGAAATTCGATAAATTTTGTATGGTTGAACTCGTGGGGAGATAAGGAACCCGTTGAGGTGAAAATTACAGAATTTCGAGAAGCAGGCCCGGGGCTCGGGTTTTGCTAATTTCGTAATTTCTTGATATTTTCCGATTGTTTCGCTTGGGCTTTGTTCCCTCAGCATATTGTGATGCATTAGTCTGATTTTGGATAGATTCGACGCGTGTGGAGGCCAATTCGAAGGGCAAAGGCGTCGCGGGCTAGGGATTTAGCTGGTTTGAGGTGAGTAGTGATCGTAAATGATGTCCTGAGGGTTTGAAACCATGAATTGCACATCGTAGTGCTATATTGAGGTGAGGCACGCGCTCGATGACGAGCGTGGGGTCGTTTACTACTGGGGATTGTGACTTGGTCCATTCCGATTGATGATTTTTACTGCATATTTGACTGAAACTTATTTGTTATCATCATGATTTGGGCTGACTTCCATGTTTGGGCTCCGTGCCAATTATTTGAACCCTTCGAGGAATTTTTATCACTGTTTCCTCATGATTTGACATATTACATGAACTCAGTCATACTGTTTTTCTACTGTTTTGCAACTCAACCATCTTTACTCAATTTTGAGATTTAAGTAATATTTAAAATGATGTTTTTGGGCTGAGAACTACTATTTTACTATGCCCGAGGGGCATGTGATGTTTTTCTGACTGAGTGCGGCCGAGGGCCAGATGTGAGGTTTTACTGAGTGATATGAGGCCGACGGCCTAAGATACTTTATGTGCCACGAGGTGGCTTGTGATTGATATGAGGCCGAGGGCCTGAGATGCTTTATGTGCCATGAGGTGGCTTGTGACTGATATGAGGCCGAGGGCCTGAGATACTGTATATACGCCACGAGGTGGATTGATTGATATGAGGCTGAGGGCCTAGATATGTGCCACGAGGTGGCTTGATATTGTGCTTGGGCCGTAAGGGGCCCCTCCCAGAGTCTGTACACCCCCAGTGAGCGTGGGTACCTATTGTGATGTGAAATATAGCCCGAGGGGCTGATGTTGTACCATGTGATATGCCCGAGGGGCTGATACTGTTCTGTGATATTGCCCGAGGGGCGGATTTTTAAATGATACTGAGCCCGAGGGGCGATTTTCTATCTTTCTTTACTTCACATCATTTACTTGAAAAGTTACATGTTTTTACTTGCTGAAAGGATATTTTACTTGAATTTCTCACTAATTTACTGTTTGCGAATAATGTCTTAAATGCTTCATTATAGAATGCCTTGTGCTTTGTGTGTTTTTCTTACCTTCAGTCATTATTTATGCTTATTACTCACTGAGTTGGAAGTACTCACATTACTCCCTGCACCATGTGTGCAGATTTAGGCATTGTTGGTTCCGTCCCGGAGTACTGATTTCTCCTGTCCAGGCGGTGATTTAGAGACTACGAGGTAGCTGTTGGCGTCCGCAGCCCCGTATCTCTTTCATCTTGTGGTTCCTATGTTCTTCAAAAATTGTGCCAGATATTGTAATTAGTAATCTCGTTATTAGGATTCATTAGTTGCTCATGACATTGTGACACCCCGGTTTGGGCTGTAGTTGGGATGGTTAGCTATGTTTTCCGCAATGATTATTCTTAAACTATGCTTGTATGTTTTCTTGGTAATTAACTGCTTAAAATAAGATTTCGTTTGAATTGGCTGGCCTTGTCTTCACGAGAGGCGCAATCACGACCGGGTTCAGGGTTAGCGTCGTGACAGCTTGGTATCAGAGCCTAGGTTACATAGGTCTCACGAGTCATGAGCGGGTTTAGTAGAGTCTCACAGATCGGTACGGAGACGTCTGTATCTATCTTCGAGAGGCTGCAGAACCTTTTAGGAGAAAAAAAAAACTTCACATCCTTGAAATTCTCGTCGTGCGAACTTGTTGATCCGAGTACTAAAACTTCTGTTATCCTATTCTCTCGCAGATGGCGAGGACGCGAGATACCGGACGGGGTGGACGACCACCAGTGCCACCCATTGAGGCCACCAAGGGCCGTGGACACGGTCGTGGTCGTGGCAGAGGCAGAACAGTTAGGGTAGCGCCTGTTGATCCACCAGCTGCCCCAGCGCAGGATCAGGCTCCAGTAGCACCGGCTCAGGCACCAGCTGTGCCTATCGTTATTCCAGGTCTTCAGGAGACCTTGGCTCAGATCTTATCAGTTTGCACGGGCCTGGCTCAGGCAGTTTCAGCCACCACAGCAGCAGCTACTTCGCAGGCCGGGGGAGGCAATCAGATCCCCGCTGCTCGCACACCTGAGCAGGCAGTGCAGGGACCTCAGATGCCGGGGGCACCTCCAGCCCAGCCGGTCGCACCAACTCAGGAGTTCACGATACCAGTTATGCCAGATGATGAGCAGCATCGTCTTGAGAGGTTTGGCGGACTCTAGCCTCCGTCATTCAGTGGGGCTGAGGGCGAGGATGCCCAGGGTTTTCTTGACAAGTGTCAGCGAATGCTCCGGACAGCCAGAATTCTTGAGTCGAGTGGTGTGGAATTTACCACCTTTCAGTTTAAGGGAGCTGCCTTCACTTGGTGGGAGGCGTATGAGAGGCGTAGGCCGGTTGATGCAGCGCCCCTTACTTGGCAGCAGTTCTCCGCTCTTTTCTTGGAGAAGTATGTACCGTAGTCCCGTAGAGAGGAGCTGCGAAGACAGTTCAAATGGCTGCGACAGGGGGATATGACTGTGTCGCAGTATGAGTCGAGGTTCTCTGAGTTAGCTCCTCATGCTGTTTGGATGGTTCCGACTGATCGTGAAAGGATCAGGAGGTTTGTGGATGACCTTAACTATCATCTTCGTATTCTTATGGCCAGGGAGAGAGTATTAGGTGCTACCTTCGAGGAGGTGGTTGATATAGCTCGCGAGATTGAGACGGTTCGCCGTCAGGAGCGAGAGGAAAGAGAGGCTAAGAGGCCTCGAGGATCAAGCAGTTACAGTGGTGCTCCTTCGAGGGGCCAGTTTCAGCAGGGTAGAGGTCATTCCTTCAGGCCTGCTCAGCCAGCCCGTCAAGAGTATCGTGGGGCATCTGCAGGTCGTAGTTATCATGGGTTGCAGCAGAGCCAATCATCACTCAGCGCCTTTCCAGCTCATGCTCCATCAGCCCAGGGTCCTTCTATGCCGAGTGCACCTGCTAGGCACTCCGGTGCGAGAGGTTCCCTTCATTCCTCCTCTCCAGTGCCAGGGAGTTGTTATGAGTGTGGCGAGATGGGGCACATATGGAGACAATGTCCTCATCGTGGTGCTAGATCATCCCAGCAGAGGAGTCAGCCCTCGACTTCTGCTCCAGTTACCTTACCACCAGCCCAGCCAGCTAGGGGTGGAGGTCAGGCAGCCAGGGGTCGCCCCAGAGGGGGAGGTCGATCAGGCGATGGCCAGGCTCAATTCTATGTTATTCCAGGCAGGACAGATGCCAGTGCTTTAGATGCCGTTATTACAGGTATTGTTTTAGTCTGCCACAAGGATGCCTTTGTATTATTTGATCCCGATTCCACCTATTCATATATGTTCTCATATTTTGCTCATTATTTGGGTGCGCCCCGGGAGTTTCTTGCTTTACCTGTTCGTTTGTCTACCCCGGTAGGCGATACTGTTATTGTAGACCGTGTGTACCGGTCGTGTGTAGTGACTATTGGGGGTCTGAAGACCCAAGTGGACCTATTGCTATTGAGCATGGTGGACTTTGATGTCATTTTGGGCATGGATTGGTTATCTTCATGTCGTACTATTCTGGACTGTCATGCTAAGACAATCACTTTGGCTATGCCGGGTGTACCGCAGATCGAGTGGCGTGGTATGACTAATTATATTCCTAGTAGAGTGATATCATTCTTGACGGCCCAGCGTATAGTTGGGAAGGGTTGCCTTTCATACCTAGCGTTTGTGAGGGATGTTGGAGCTGAGACTCCAAGCATTGAATCGGTTCCAGTTGTGAGGGATTTTGCCGATGTATTTCCCGCAGACTTGTCGAGCATGCCAGCGGACAGGGATATTGATTTTGGTATTGACCTGGTGCCTGGCACTCAGCCCATCTCTATTCCACCGTATCGTATGGCACCAGCAGAGTTGAAAGAATTGAAAGAGCAACTTCAGGAACTCCTAGATAAGGGGTTCATTCGGCCTAGTGTGTCACCTTGGGGTGCACCGGTTCTGTTTGTGAAGAAGAAGGATGGCACGATGAGAATGTGCATTGATTACAGGCAATTGAACAAGGTAACAATCAAGAACAAGTATCCTTTGCCTCGCATTGATGATTTGTTTGACCAGCTTCAGGGAGCACGAGTGTTCTCCAAGATTGATCTCCGTTCGGGTTATCACCAGCTGAAAATCAGGGATTCAAACATTCTTAAGACTGCTTTCCGAACTAGATATGGTCACTATGAGTTTCTTGTTATGTCTTTCAGGCTAACCAATGCCCCAGCAGCGTTCATGCAGTTGATGAACAATGTATTTCGGCCTTATCTAGATTCGTTTGTTGTTGTATTCATTGATGATATTCTGGTGTACTCGCGTAGCCAGGAGGAGCACGCGGAGCATTTGCGAGTTGTATTGCAAAGATTGAGGGAGGAGAAGCTGTATGCAAAATTCTCTAAGTGTGAGTTTTGGCTCGGTTCAGTGGCTTTCTTGGGACACGTAGTGTCCAGCGAAGGTATACAGGTTGATCCGAAGAAGATAGAGGCGGTTCAGAGTTGTCCTAGACCGTCCTCAGCCACAGAGAGTCGTAGCTTTCTTGGGTTGGCAGGCTATTATCGCCGGTTTGTTCAGGGATTCTCATCTATCGCATCGCCCTTGACCAAATTGACTCAGAAGGGTGCTCCATTTGTATGGTCAGACGAGTTGTGAGGAGAGCTTTCAGAAGCTCATGACAGCCTTGACCACAACTCCAGTATTGGTCTTGCCATCAGCTTCAGGTGCATATATTGTGTATTGTGATGCTTCAAGAGTTGGGATTGGTTGTGTATTGATGCAGGAGGGTAGAGTTATTGCTTATACTTCTCGTCAGTTGAAGCCCCATGAGAAGAACTACCCCGTTCATGATTTGGAGTTGGCTGCCATAGTGCATGCACTGAAGATTTGGAGGCATTACTTGTATGGCGTGTCTTGTGAGGTGTTTACTGATCATCGCAACCTTCAACATTTGTTTAAGAAAAAGGATCTAAATTTGAGACAGCGGAGATGGCTGGAATTGCTCAAGGATTACGATATCACCATATTATACCATCCGGGAAAGGCCAATGTGGTGGCCGATGCTTTGAGCCGAAAGGCAGTAAGTATGGGGAGCTTAGCATATATTCTAGTTAGGGAGAGACCCCTTGTAGTTGATGTTCAAGCCTTGGTCAATAGGTTTGTGAGATTAGACATTTCGGAACCTAGCCGGGTGTTGGTTTGTGTTGTTTCCCGGTCTTCGTTATATGATCGCATCAGGGAGCGCCAGTATGACGATCTGCATTTGCTTGTCCTAAGGGACAGAGTTCAGCACAATGATGCTAAAGATGCAACCATCGGTGAAGATGGGGTGTTGAGGATGCAAGGCCGGATTTGTGTGCCCAATGTGGATGGGCTTCGGGAGTTGATTCTGGAGGATGCCCATAGCTCGCGGTATTCCATTCATCCGGGTGCCGCAAAGATGTATCAGGACCTGAAACAACACTATTGGTGGAGAAGGATGAAGAAAGATATTGTGGGATTTGTAGCTCGGTGTCTCAACTGTCAGCAGGTAAAATATGAGCATCAGAGGCTGGGTGGCTTGCTTCAGCAGATGACTATTCCCGAGTGGAAGTGGGAGCGGATTACTATGGACTTCATTGTTGGACTTCCACGGACTTTGAAGAAGTTCGATGCCATTTGGGTGATTGTGGATCGGCTGACCAAGTCCGCGCACTTCATTCCTGTGTGTACTACCTATTCTTCAGAACGGTTGGCAAGAATTTATATCCGAGAGATTGTTCGACTGCATGGTGTTCCAGTTTCTATTATTTCAGATAGAGGTACTCAGTTTACCTCGCAATTTTGGAGAGCCGTGCAGAGGGAGCTGGGTACTCAGGTGGAGTTGAGCACAGCTTTTCATCCTCAGACGGATGGGCAGTCCGAGCGTACCATTCAGATATTGGAGGACATGTTACGTGCATGTGCTATCGATTTCGGAGGTTCATGGGATGAGTATCTACCGCTCGCAGAGTTTGCTTATAACAACGGCTATCAGTCAAGTATTCAGATGGCTCCGTATGAGGCTCTGTATGGGAGGTGGTGTAGATCTCCGGTTGGTTGGTTCGAGCCCCGCGAGGCTAGGCTATTGGGGACTGACTTAGTTCAGGATGCTCTAGAAAAGGTGAAAACAATCCAGGAGAGGCTCCATACAGCGCAGTCGAGGCAGAAGAGTTATGCCGATAGGAAAGTCCGAGATGTGTCCTACATGGTTGGTAAGAAGGTCTTGCTGAAGGTTTCGCCCATGAAGGGTGTTATGAGATTCGGGAAGAAAGGAAAATTGAGTCCTCGATTCATTGGGCCATTTGAAGTGCTTCGGAAAATTGGGGAGGTGGCTTATGAGCTTGCTTTGCCACCCAGCCTATCAAGTGTACACCCAATATTTCATGTTTCTATGCTTCGGAAGTACATTGGGGATCCGTCTCATATCGTGGACTTCAGCACAATTCAGTTGGACGATGATTTGACCTATGATGTGGAGCCAGAGGCGATTTTGGGTCGTCAGGTTCGGAAGTTGAGGTCAAAGGATATAGCTTCAGTGAAAGTGCAGTGGAGAGGTCGACTCGTGGAGGAGGCTACCTGGAAAACCGAGCAAGAGATGCGGAGCAGATATCCTCACCTATTTGAAGCTTCAGGTATGTTTCTTGACTCATTCGAGGACGAACGTTTGTTTAAGTGGGGGAGAATGTGACGACCCAGCCAGTCGTCTCATGAGTTACCGCTCCGTTTTCCCCATTTCTACCTTATTATGCTTCGTTATGTTATTTGGGATGTGCATGCTAAATTTCATGTCGTTCGGACATGGTTTTATTGGGTTTTTTATTAAAAGAGTAACTTAGAAGATTTTGGAAATTCTTAGGCTTGAATCCGACGTGAATTTGGTGTTGAGGGGTTGTTTTGAGCATGCCTAAGGTTGGAACAAGTTTGAATAATATGATGGGGTGTGTTGGCATAGTTGGTTGGTGTCCTAGTGGCCTCGGGTGAGTTTTGGGTGGTTAAACGGACTAATTCATAGTTGGAAAAATTTGTAGAAAAACCAGACATTTCTCAAATGCGAGCTGCAAATCCCACACCAAGATCGCAGAACCAGGCAGTTTTCTGGGCAAAGATTGACGTCAAGAATGCAGTCAGGAATGCGGTCGCATTTCCACAATGCGGTCGCATTTCCACAATGCGGACCGCATATCCACCACATTGAGACTGCAAACCGAGACAAATTTCTGGATAAAAACCAATGTCAGAAATGCGGTCAAAAATGCGGTCGCATTCTTGACATGCGGACCGCAAACCATACCTGATGTGCCGGAGAATTTCGGCACACCTTGATACTACTTGCTTAGATTTTAACTTATTTTACGTGCAAATTCCCTCGATACTTATGTAATTTTAGTGTATTTGTAGAATATCAAGTGTAAGGACCTAAAAGCATGGAAAAGAGCTCAAAAAGCCAACTAAAGACAAGAAAAGCATCGAAAAGCATCGCAGAGGTGAATATGCGGTCGCAAACATCACATGCGAACCACATATTTCACAATAAAATCGCAAACCAAGACAGACCTCTGGGCACATTTTCATGTCAAGAATGCGGTTTCATATGCGACCGCATAACTAAGATGCGGACCGCAGACATGCACTTGGGCATCGCAAACACAAGCAGAGTTTTGGGTGAAAGTCAGGGTAAAGAATGCGATCGCATCTGTGATCGCATAATTGGTATGCGAATCGCAAACTCAACCGCAGATCAAGTATGAAGTTTATAGCTTGTTGGATTTGCGACGGACGTGTAAGATTTGCGGACCACATTTCTGTTATGCGACAGAAATGCGGTCGCATTATTGATATCAAGGGCAAATCAGTCCGAATTTTGCCTCGATTTTTGGGCCTCTATAAATAGGTTTAATAGGGTTTTGTGGGGACTATCTCGTCAGAATTTAGAGCATAAAGTACTAGGCTTGAGTTATTTGATTTCGGGGAAGCTTTTTGGATCAATTACCTTCTATTTTGTAAGCTTATGACAATTACTATTCTTTCAATTTTAGTTTTCAGCATGAGTAACTAATTCTAAACGCTAAGGTTGTGAACCCTAAATGGGTATGCTGTTATTGGGATTTTGATATTGAACATAGTTTCAATGGTTGATTGATATTTGTTTACTTCTTATTCTTTAAAAAATTGTTGTTGGTTGCAAACACTAACAAACGCCATTTATTCCCACCTTTGCTTGGGAAAGCGGGGTAGAATTTGGTAGAAGTAAATAACAAAGACTCAAGGCTTTAAACCTTGTTTAATAAAATCGCTTAGGAATAATTTGGTTTTAATTTGGCATAGATTGATTGTTCTTAATCACAACTCTTTTGTATTTGGGAAAATCATAAAGAGGAAATATTACCCAACTATTGGAAAATATTGGGTAGTCAATTAGGCATCAATTGCATATCAAAAGATTCTTCCGTTGGAAATATATAATTTTGATATCGATAGCATTGTACTTCATAAAGGGGGACACAACCTTGGTTTCTTTGATCATATTATTCTTATTCATATTACTACAATTAGTCTTCACTTAAACTTAAATTAAACTCATCTTTCTGTTACGATTACTTGATAGAATTACGACTGTAGTTCTGTACTACACTGATTAAGTAAACGTTTCACACCTATTCCCTGTGGGATTCGACCGCAACCTTGTTGGGTTATTATATTTGACACCGACCGCTTACACTGTTATTAAGGTGTAATTTGAGCGTATCAATACCTCACTATGACGACCCGACCAGTCGTCTCGTGGGTTACCACTCCGTCTTCCCCATTTTCTGTCTCATTATATTTCGTTATCTGGGTTTTACGTAACCAAGTTGAGTAGTTGAGTTCGGAGTGAAATTGGTAAGAAATGAGGCACTTAGTCTCTTTCAAGAAGGGTTAAATCGAAAAAGTCAACCGGATGTTGACCTATGAGTTAGGAGGCTCGAATGTGAATTCCGACGATTCGATTAGCTTCGGGAGATGATTTATGACTTAGGGGTGTGATCGGAATTGGTTTTGGAGGTCCGGTGTGGAATTAGGCTTGAATTGGTGGAGTTAGTATTTTGGCGATTTCCGGTTGTTAGGCGAGATTTTGATCCGAGGGTCGGAATGGAATTCTGAGAGTTGCTATAGCTTCGTATGGTGATTTCGGACTTAGGCGTATGTCCGGATTTGAAATTGGAAGTCCGTAGGACAATTCAACGCATTT
>MCJB01001107.1:0-22677 GCA_002018475.1 Nicotiana obtusifolia | reverse complement strand
AATCAAGAAGAGCACGCAGAACATTTGCGAGTTGTATTACAGAGATTGAGGGAGGAGAAGCTTTACGCAAAATTCTCTAAGTGCGAGTTTTGGCTCAATTCAGTGGCTTTCTTGGGACACGTGTTGTCCAGCGAGGGTATACAGGTTGATCCAAAGAAAATAGAGGCGGTCCAGAGTTGGCCTAGACCGTTCTCCGTCACAGAGATTCGTAGCTTTCTTGGGTTGGCAGGCTATTATCGCCGGTTTGTTCAGGGATTCTCATCCATCGCATCGCCCTTGACTAAATTGACTCAAAAGGGTGTTCCTTTTGTGTGGTCGGACAAGTGCGAGGAGAGCTTTCAGAAGCTCAAGACAGCCTTGACCACAACTCCAGTATTGGTGCTACCGTCAGCCTCGGGTTCGTATACCGTATATTGTGATGCCTCAAGAATTGGGATCGGTTGTGTATTAATGCAGGAGGGTAGAGTTATTTATTATGCTTCTCGTCAGTTGAAGCCTCATGAGAAGAACTACCCCGTGCATGATCCGGAATTGGCTGCCATAGTTCATGCTTTAAAGATTTGGAGGCATTACTTATATGGCGTATCTTGTGAGGTATTTACTGATCACCGTAGCCTTCAACATTTGTTCAAGCAGAAGGATCTAAATTTGAGACTGCGGCGACGGATAGAATTGCTCAAGGATTATGACATCACTATATTATACCATCCGGGAAAGGCCAACGTGGTGGCCGATGCCTTGAGCAGAAAGGCAGTGAGCATGGGGAGCTTGGCATACATTCTAGTTGGAGAGAGACCTCTCGCAGTCGATGTCCAGACCTTGCCCAATAGGTTTGTGAGATTAGACATCTCGGAATCCAATCGGGTATTGGCTTGCGTGGTTTCTCGGTCTTCGTTATACGATCGCATCAGGGAGCGTCAGTATGACAATCCCCATTTGCTTGTCCTTAAGGACAGAGTCCAGCATAATGATGCTAAAGATGTGACCATCGGCGACGATGGAGTGTTAAGGATGCAGGGCCGGATTTGTGTACCTAATATGGATGGGCTCCGAGAGTTGATTCTGGAGGAGGCCCATAGCTCCCGATATTCTATTCATCCAGGCGCCACAAAGATGTACCAGTATTTGAAGCAACATTATTGGTGGAGAAGGATGAAGAAGGATATTGTGGGATTCGTAGCTCGGTGTCTCAACTGTTAGCAAGTAAAATATGAACATCAGAGGCCGGGTGGTTTGCTTCAGCAGATAACCATTCCCGAGTGGAAATGGGAGCGGATCACTATGGACTTTGTGGTTGGACTCCCACGGATGTTGAAGAAGTTCGATGCTATTTGGGTAATTATGGATCGGCTGACCAAGTCCGCACACTTCATTCCTGTGTGTACTACCTATTCTTCAGAACGGTTGGCAAGGATTTTTATCCGAGAGATTGTCCGGCTGCATGGTGTTCCAGTTTCTATCATTTCAGATAGAGGTACGCAGTTTACTTCACAGTTCTTGAAGGCCGTGCAGATGGAGTTGGGTTCTCAGGTGAAATTAAGCACAGCATTTCATCCTCAGACAGATGGGCAGTCAGAACGTACCATTCAGATACTGGAGGACATGTTGCGTGCATGTGCTATTGATTTCAGTGGTTCATGGGATGATTTCTGCCTCTTGCAGAGTTCTCTTATAACAACAGCTATCAGACAAGTATTCGGAGGGCCCCGTATGAGGCTTTGTATGGGAGACGGTGTAGATATCCGGTTGGTTGGTTCGAGCCCGGTGAAGCTAGACTATTAGGGACTGACTTGGTTCGGGATGCTCTAGAAAAGGTAAAGGTAATCCAGGAGAGGCTCTGTACAGCACAGTCAAGGCAAAAGAGTTATGCCGATAGGAAGGTTCGAGATGTGTCCTACATGGTTGGCGAGAAGGTCTTGCTAAAAGTTTCGCCCATGAAAGGTGTTATGAGATTCGGGAAGAAAGGGAAACTGAGTCCTCGGTTCATTGGGCCGTTTAAGGTGCTTCGGAGAGTCGGGGAAGTAGCTTATGAGCTTGCGTTGCCACCCAGTCTGTTGAGCGTACACCCAGTATTTCATGTTTCTATGCTCCGGAAGTATATTAGAGACCCGTCTCATATTTTGGACTTCAGCACGATTCATTTGGATGATGATTTGACCTATGAGGTGGAGCCAGTGGCGATTTTGGATCGTCAGGTTCGGAAGTTGAGGTCCAAGGAGATAGCTTCAGTGAAAGTTCAGTGGAGAGGTCGGTCCGTGGAGGAGGCTACCTGGGAAACCGAGAAAGAGATGCGGTGCAGATATCCTCACCTATTTGAAACTCCAGGTATGTTTCTTGACTCGTTCGAGGACGAACGTTTGTTTAAGAGGGGGAGAATGTGACGACCCGGCCAGTCGTCTCGTGGATTACCACTCCGTCTTTCCCATTTTCTGTCTCATTATATTTCGTTATCTGTATTTTACGTAACCAAGTTGAGTAGTTGAGTTCGGAGTGAAATTGGTAAGAAATGAGACACTTAGTCTCTTTCAAGAAGGGTTAAATCGGAAAAGTCAACCAGATGTTGACCTATGAGTTAGGAGGCTCGAATGTGAATTCCGATGATTCGATTAGCTTCGGGAGATGATTTATGACTTAGGGGTGTGATCGGAATTTGTTTTGGAGGTCCGGTGTGGAATTAGGCTTGAAATGGTGGAGTTAGTATTTTGGCGATTTCCGGTTGTTAGGCGAGATTATGATCCGAGGGTCGGAAAGGAATTCCGAGAGTTGCTATAGCTTCGTATGGTGATTTTGGACTTAGGCGTATGTCCGGATTTGAAATTGGAAGTCCGTAGGACAATTCAACGCATTTTGGCGAATGTTGGAAAATAGAAGATTTTTGGAAAGTTTGACTGAGGGGTTGACTTTTTGATATCGGGGTAGGAATCCAGTTTTGAAAAAGTTCATAGGTCCGTTATGTTATTTGTGACTTGTGTGCAAAATTTGAGGTCAATTGGATTCGATTTGATAGGTTTCGGCATCGAATGTAGAAGGTGGAATTTGTTAAGTTTCATTAGACTTGAATTGGGGTATGATTCGTGTATTTAGCGTTGTTTGATGTGATTTGAGGCCTCGACTAAGTCCATGTGATGTTTTAAGATGTGTTGATATATTTGGTTGAAGTCCCGAGGGCCTCGAATGGATTTTGGATGGTTGATGGAGTTTAACTTTGGCATTTCAAGAATGTGTCGATGTCGTCTCTTCAAGAATAAGTGGTATAATATTATGCAAACGGGCTCCAAATTCAGTTTTAATTGAAGAATTAGATCCGTATCGAAATTTCGGAGTCATAGCAAAAAGAATCGCCAATTCGGACATCGTATGAGAAAGTTATGCCTATTTTTTTTGTCAAGGAAAGAAAATCTGCATAAACGTTAGAAATGCTACGCCTGATGTCAAAAATGCGAACAACATTTTGGTTATGCTACGCAAAATGCGAACAGCAAAGTGAAACAGATTCTGGGTCAAAAATCAATGTCAAAAATGCGACCAGAATGCGGACAGCATTCTGGTTATGCAAACAGCATTTTGAGCACCTGAATTGTTCCGATTTTTGACCCCTTTTTAAATAGAAACCAATGCCCATTTGCCGTACAAAAACCCATTTTCATTACCCACGAAGAGAAACACCTCCAAACACCATAGAATCACCATAAATCAACCTCAAAACTATATCCAAAGGAGATTTTCATGGACAAATTCTTAAAGGAAGAGTTTTGGTCATCTTAAACGTACTTGGGGCCATAAAACTCGGATTGAAGCGAATCTTGAAGCAAATATTGGGGCTTTTCAAGAGGAATCTCGGGGTAAGTGTTCCTAACTAAATTTTTGAGGAATTACCTCAGTTTATCACTATTTTTAGCAATTATTTGGTGATTTAAGTTGGGAAAATTGTGAAAAACACTTAAGTTTAGATTTAAGATTTGGAGGTCGATCCGATGTCGGAATTCTATAAATTTTGTATGGTTGAACTCGTGAGGATCTAAGGAACCCGTTGGGATGGAAATTACTGAATTTCGAGAAGTGGGCCCGGGGCTTGGGTTTTGCTAATTTCGGGATTTCTTAGTAATTTTGATTGTTTTTGCTTGGGCTTTGTTCCCTGAGGGTTTGAAACCCCGGAATTTGCACATCGTAGTGCTAAACTGTGTCGTTTACTACGGGGGGTTGTGACTTGGTCCATCCCGATTGATGATTTTTACTACGTAATTAATTGAAACTTATTGATATCATCATATTTGGGCATCTCGCCGGTTATGTGAACCCTTCAGGGGTATTTGTCATTGTTTACTAAATTATATTTGGCATCTCGCCGGTTATGTGAACCCTTCAGGGGTAATTGCTACTGAATTGATTCATTTCATGAACTCAATTTTGAAACTTAAATGATATTTTCAAATGATTTTAATGGGATCGGGTGGCACGCCGCCACGGATGTGAAGTGAATGGATCGGGTGACACGCCGTCACGAGATATTGCGCTACTGAACCCCCCACCGTGAGCGCCGGTGTGACGACCCAGCCAGTCGTCTCGTGGGTTTTGCACTCCGTCTTCCCCATTTTCTTTCTCATTATATTTCGTTATCTATGTTTTATGTAATCGAGTTGAGTAAGTTGCATTCGGAGTAAAATCAGTAAGAAATGAGACACTTAGTTCCTTTCAAGAAGGCTTAAGTTGTAAAAGTCAACCGTATGTTGACTTATGAGTTAGAAGGCTCGGATGTGAATTCCGATGATTCGGTTAGTTCGGGAGAGGATTTATGACTTAGGAGAGTGATCGGAATTAGTTTTGGAGGTCCCGTGTAGAATCAGGCTTGAGTTGGTAAAGTTAGAATTTTGGCGATTTCCTGTTGATAGGCGAGATTTTGATCCGAGGGTCGGAATGGAATTCCGAAAGTTGCTGTAGCTTCGATATGTGATTTATGACTTGTGTGCAAAATTTCAGGTCATTCGGACGTGGTTTGGTCGGGTTTAGATCAAAAGAGTGATTTAGAAGATTTTGAGATCCTTAGGCTTGAATCCGATGTGAATTTGATGTTATGATGTTAATTTGAACGTTCCGAAGGTTGGAACAAGTTTGAATAATGTTATGGGACATTTTGGAGTGTTTGGTTGAAGTCCCGAGGGTCTCGAATGGATTTTGGATGGTTGATGGAGTTTAACTTTGGCATTTCAAGAATGTGCCGGTGGTGTATCTTCAAGAATAAGTGGTATCATATTATGAAAATGAACCCCAAATTCAGTTTTGATTGAAGCATTAGATCCGTATCGAAATTTTGGAGCCATAGCAAAAAGAATCGTCCAATTCGGACATCGTATTAGAAAGTTATGCCTATTTTCGTGTCGGGGAAAAATTTTGCAGACATGTCGATTCTGCGATCGCAGTATCGACATGCGAACTGCATTTTTGGCCCAGAATGTCGCATTTTGAGGCAGAAACTGGGGGCGAGAAATGCGACCAAAATGCGAACCGCAAAGGTGAAATGCGGTCCGCATTTTTGGCAAACAGGATCGCATTTTTGACCTGAAGAGGGTGTTTTAACCCGATTTTTGATATTTTTTAAGTAGAGCTCAATGCCCATCTTGTTCTATAAGATCCATTTTCGTCACTCACGAAGAAGAACACCTTCAAACACCATAGAATCACCATAAATCAACCTCAAAACCATATTCAAAGGAGATTTTCATGGATAAATTCTTAAAGGAAGGGTTTGTGTCACCTTAAACATACTTGGGGCCATAGAACTCGGATTGAAGCAAATCTTGAAGCAAGTATTGGGAGATTTCAAGAAAAACATCGGGGTATGTATTCCTAACTAAATTTTCGAGGAATTACCTCAGTTCATCACCGTTTTTAGCAATTTATTTGGTAATTTAAGTTGGGAAAATTGTGGGAAAACCCTAAAGCTTAGACTTGAGGGTTGGAGGTCGATCCGGTGTCGGAATTCGACAAATTTTATATGGTTGAACTCGTATCGGAATGGGTTATCACATTTTGTGGGTTTTGTACGATTACGAGAAGTGGGCCCCACTGGCAATTTTGAGTTAAATTTCGAATTTTAATCCGGAAAATTTGTAAATTCATATGGAGTTAGTTTCTACTACGTGTATTGAGTGTATTAAATTATTTGTGACTAGATTCGAAGCCTTCGGACGCAAAGTTTCAAGGCAAAGGTTTGTCGGAACCTTGAATTCAGTTGCAAAGCGAGGTAAGTGTCCGTTCTAACCTTAGCTTGAGGGATTAGAAGTTGTGTTCTATTTGTTAAATTGTTACTTTAAGTACGACGTATAGGCATGGTAACGAGTGCCTCTACATTGGTGTCAAGCATGACCGTGGGTCGTTTATGGATGATTGTTTTGATGTTATTGTTCTCTTGTTGAGAAATTATGATATTGTTTTGTTTCCTTACTGAAATTTTTGTGATTTGTGTGATGACTATTGAAATGGGAGCGAGTGGTACGCCTACCACAAATTTAAGAAATGGGGTCGAGTTGCACGCCTGCAACAGGATTTTAAGGAAATGGGGTCGAGTTGCACGCCTGCAACATGGACATAATGAAATGGGGTCGGGTGGTACGCCTACCACAGATTATAATGAAATGGGGTCGGGTGGCACGCCTGCCACAAGATATTGTGAAATGGGAGCGGGTGGTATGCCTACCACAGATTATAAGGAAATGGGGTCGAGTTGCACGTCTGCAACAGGATTTTAAGGAAATGGGGTCGAGTTGCACGCCTGCAACAAGATATGACAGAAAGTGAAAGTTGTCTGAAATTTTCTCTTGATTTGTGTTGGAATTTAATTTGTAGTTTCTTTACTATCCATCTATGATATGTTGTTTTAACTGTTATCCCGAAGTATATTCCTTTTTTTTTCCACTTAATTGGTTCATTTATTTCTATCTTTCTACTGTAGATGTATATATATATATATAACTGCACAGGTTTATCTGGAGTCTGGTTCTAGCCTCGTCACTACCTCGCCGGGGTTAGGCCAGGCACTTACCAGCACAAGGGGTCGGTTGTGCTGATACTACACTCTGCACTCTTTTGTGCAGATCCCAGTACTGCAGGTTTTGGACCGCAAGGAGCTTCCGGCTTCTGATTATCAGGCGACCTAAGGTAGTCCTGCAGGCGTCCGTGGACCTTGGAGTCTCCTGCTTTCTATTTTACCTGTTTCTTTTTGTAGTCCCAGAAACAACATTTTGTTATTTCTTTCAGACCCTTATTTGTAGTAAATCTTAGACAGTCTATGAAACTGTGACACCAGATCTTGGGTAGTTTGTAAAAGAGATTTTGTTTGAAATATTCTATGCATTTCGCTCGTTAAATTGTATTTGTTTATTTATGGTTGGTTTCAGTTGTATTGATTTCGAATGAGAACGTGGTAAATAATTCGGTTGATTGGCTTGCCTAGCTTTCACTAGTAGGCGCCATCACGACTCCCGAGGGTGGGAAATCCGGGTCGTGACAGCCGGGTACCCAGGGATCGGGTGGCACGCCGCCACGAGGGTCATGTTGTGCATTGCATTTTTGTTTTGTTGGTGTTGTTTTCATTATTTCATGTTATTTGCTTAGAATATTTACATATTTTACTGTCTCATCGTGAATTGCTCTAAGCCTTATGTGTTTCTTACTTTCAGTCATTATTTATATGTATTACTCACTGAGTTGGAAGTACTCATATTACTCCCTGCACCATGCGTGCAGATTCAGGCGTTACCGGTTCCGCTCCGGGGTATTGACTACTACTGTCAGAGCGGTGATTCGGAGATTACGAGGTAGCTGTTGGCGTCCGCAGCCCCGTATCTCTTTATATTGTTATTTCCACTTTCTTCAAACAATTGTGCCAAGACATTGTAATAGTAATATTATTATTAGGATTTTCATTAGTTGCTCATGACTTTGTGACACCCCGGTTCGGGCTGTAGTCGGGATGGTTTACTGTATTTTGCCGTAAATTGCTATTATTAAACCGCACATATATTATTTTTGTATTGTTTAACTGTTTGAATGAAGTTTAGTTGAATTGGCTGGCCTTGTCTTCATGAGAGGCGCCATCACGATCATGGTTGGGATTTGGGGTCGTGACATGAAGCATGTGACATTCAGTATGTTTAGAGTTACACAGATAACAAAATGTTAAAAAATAGTATAGATAACAGTAGAAGCTTAAAGGTGTTGAAAATTTGGATCTGTTTCTGCAAAAGTATCAGCATTTATTAATTTGGATAAAGGTACTTCACAAGTGATCAATTTCTATATGAATAGTAAAGAAGGCATTGAGTTAAGTATTAAAAATTTTACATGCTACATACAGTGTAACCTGGATACGGAATGGCTACATGAGGAAGAAGAGCCTAGTTGCACAAGCTGCTTAAGCAACTTGCCTGGTGTATTGAAGCATGTGACATTTAGCATGTTTAGAATTACACAGATAACAAAATGTTAAAAAATTATAGATAACAGCAGAAGCGTGAAGGTGTTGAAAATGTAGATCTGTTTTTGCAAAAGTATAAGCAATTATTAATTTGGACAAAGATACCTCACAAGTGATCAACTTCAACGTGAATAGTAAAGAAGACATTGAGTTAAGTATTAAAAATTTTACATGGTACATACTGTGTAACCTGGATATGGAATGGCTACATGAGTAAGAAGAGCCTAGTTGCACAAGCTGCTGAAAAACTTTTCCTGGTGTATTGCAGCATGTGACATTCAGCATGTTTAGAATTACACAGACAACAAAATATTAAAAAAAAAAAGATAACAGTAGAATCGTAAAGGTGTTGAAAATGTGGATCGGTTTCTGCAAAAGTATCAGAATTTATTAATTTGGATAAAGGTACCTCACAAGTGATCTACTTTTACATGAAAAGTACAGAAGACATTGAGTTAAGTATTAAAAATTTTACATGCTACATATAGTGTAACCTGGATACGGAATGGCTACAAGAGTAAGAAGAGCCTAGTTGCACAAGCTGCTGAAGCAATTTTGTAACGGCCCGACGTGTTGTAGAAACGCATAAGATACTAATTAGTTTGGACTTGGCTTGTTTTAAGTGCAAATTCCTCTTTGTAATTATGCAATTTTAACATTCTTGTGAGGTATGAGTTATAAGCATCTATAATTAAGAAAAGAGTTGAAAAAGGTATGAAATGCAGGATATGCAGTCGCATTTCAGACATGCGGACCGCATATCTTACTCTGGCGTCGCATACTTGGACAGATTTCTGGGTAAAGGTTCATGTCAAAAATGTTGTTTGAAATGTGAACCACATTTCAGGAATGCGGACCGCAAATCACGCTGCCTGCATCGCAGAGTGGAACAGAGAACTGGACAAGTTTTATGTCAAAAATGCGGTGAGAAATGCGGACCGCGTTTCTAAAATGCGAACCGCAATTACCACAGTGAGATCGCAGAGTGAGGCAGAGTTTTGGGCCAAATGCCATGCCAGAAATGCGATCCAAATGCGGACTGCATATTGAGTTTGCGACCAGAATGCGATCGCATTCTGGACACCTTAACTTTTATTTTGTTCCGAATTTTGACCCACTATAAATAGGAACTAGGAACCCTAACATGCAAAATCCCCCTTATTTCGTCAATTACCTCAGAAACCTCTCCAAAACACCCTCAAACCCCAGCAAATCAACCTCCAAATAACCTTGAAAACAACCCCAAAATCCGTGAGAAACATATCCACAACATAGTCATCAACCTCCAATTACCAACCCAGCTCTTCCCATTTAAACCCACCAAGAACCAGCTGCAACTCGTCGTAAATAGCCCTAATTTAGGCTGAAAAACAACTGTAGAACCACTCCCTTTTCAAACCCCAGTCTCTAACCCCAAGACTAGCTCAAATTGCTGCAAATTTGTACCAAGATTTCAGCTGAGTTAAGGAACCCTACCAAGTTGTAGCTCGTTAGCCTCGATTGTGTCCACCTAAAGTTCGTGAGCATCCATAAAAGGTTGGGCTCGAAAAATTGTTAGAAGTCTAGGAAGTTATTGCAAAGCAAGGTAAGTTTTTGTTCTAACCTTAGCTTGAGGGATTATAAATCGTGTCTTGTTTGCTAAATTGCTCTTTGTTGAGAACAACGTATAGGCATGGTGACGAGTGTCTATACGTTGATGTCACGCATGACCGTGGGTCGTGTATGGATGACCGTTGTGTGACTATTTTTTCGAATTGTTGAATACTATCCTTGATTTGGTATGATGTGTTGCATGTGGGAGTGGGTGGCACGCCTATCACAAGATATTGTGAATTGAGGGCAGGTGGTACGCCTACCTTAAGGTTGCTTCATTTTAGTTGTCCCTTTTGGTTATGGTTCTGGCCTTCTTTGTTCGGTATAAAGTCGATGGTTAACTAGACCAGTTGAGTGAGGAGTTCGTGGGAGTCTAAAGGTTTCAGTGTCAAAATTGTGGGTAGCGTCTTAAGAGTTCGTAGAGGTTTAAAGGGTCCAGTGTCACATTAGTAGAGTCGTGTCTAGAGTTAATAAAATAATAATTGGGTTGGGAGGTTAATTGTAGAACTTCGATAGTAATTGAGTACTAACATTGATTGGGCTAAATAGGAGTCAAGTTTGGTTTGGTTATTGCTGAATTCCCCCTGGCCAGGATGATTGTTTGCTGTTTTTCGTTCCCTTGCTGGGAAGTTGTTATGTTGATATGTTCCCTTGCTGGAATTTCCGGTGATTGTTGTGATGATGAAAGTGGGAGCGGGTGGCATGCATTCCACGAGATATTATGAAAGTGGGAGCGAGTGGTACGCCTACCACAGTATATATTATGAAAGTGGGAGCGGGTGGCACGCCTGTCACGAGATATTATGAAAGTGGGAGCGGGTGGTACGCCTACCACAGTATATATTGTAAGTGGGAGCGGGTGGCACGCCTGCCACGGGATGTGATGTATGTGGGAGCGGGTGGCACGCCTGCCACAAGAGGTTACTGTAAGTGGGAACGGGTTGCACGCCTGCAACAAGAGGTTACGGGAGGTGAAGGTGGCTTGTACTTCATCTCATTGTGTTAAAGACTAAATTGTTGTTTTCCTTATTAATCGTTGATGATTCATTTCGCTTTACTTGCCTGTTATTGCAATGTATGTTTTCTTTTCCCCGTTTAAATTGTTTATGTATTTCTAGCTTGCTGCTGTAGATACATATATGGTTATAACTGTACAGGGTTATCTGGTGTCTGGTCCTAGTCTCGTCACTACCTCGCCGGGGTTAGGCCAGGCACTTACCAGCACATGGGGTTGGTTGTGCTGATACTACACTCTGCACTCTTTTGTGCAGATCCCAGTGCCGCAGGCTTCGGACAGTAGAAAGCTTCCAGCGTTGTGATTATCAGGCGACCCAAGGTAGTACTGCAGACGTTCGCAGATCTTGGTGTCCCCTGTCCCTTTTCTTTACCTGTTTCTTCCACGTAGTTCGGAGACAGTATTTTGTTATTTCTTTTAGAACCTTGTTTGTAGTACTCTTAGATAGTCAGTGAAACTGTGATGCCAGATCTTGGGTATTTTGTAAGGTATTCTGTATTGGTGACATTTTGTAAAGTATGAAACTTAATTCATATCGTTTGTTGATATTTTTGTGCTGCAATGAATTCGTAAGTAGAAAAAGGATAAATAATCCGGTTGATTGGCTTGTCTAGCTTTCACCAGTAGGCGCCATCACGACTCCCTAGGGTGGGAAATCCGGGTCGTGACAAATCATTATATCATATATCCGGAATTATGAGACATGAGAATAATGCGAGGCAATATACATCAAAATATGTGTACATTAAGCCTGATATCACTGCATGACGTGCTGCATGTCCGGATAGACAGATAGATGAAGCTCCTTGTAACACTCCATAAATTAGGATTAGGTGTGGATGTGTTAAAAGAGTATTAATGTGACCTTTTAGAAATGTGAAGTCCTATCGGGATGAATATGGGTGAAAACAGTTGTTTTGGAATCAAGACCGAGAGTGAGGTACATAAAATTTGATAGAATCGACTAATGTTATGGGACGTCCATCTTACAGCCTTAGACAGTGCAAGGCCATGAAAATTCATAGCCTTAGATAGTGCAAGGCCATGAAAACTCAAAGCCATCGACAGTGCAAGGCACTGTCCAGGGCATTAACCTTAGCACCCCTGACAGTGCAAGGCACTGTAGTTTTGGCGCCTCTGATGGCGCGTTGCATTGTGATTTAGGCACCTCTAATGATGCCCCATGCCGACAGTGTTTATCCGAGCTACTTTTATTTCCTCTTCAATTTTTGTGACGCATAGACTTATTTAAACCCCACCTCGTCCCTCACACCTCAAAACACATAACTTTGCTCAAGAAAGGAAGCTCTCAAGAACCCAACTTCTCCAAGGTCCCTCCATCATCCAAGGTAAGTTCTAATGATGATCCTAAGTTAATTTCAATTCCCAACACCTTATTAACATGGGTAAACCCTTCAAATCATTAGATATTTGATCGAGAAACCATGGTCAAGAGGATTGAACTTCAAAAAGGTAATGTTTCTACTCCCTAATCATTTAGCTGCGAATTGATGAGTTATTGGAAGAATAATAAATGGGTTTGATAAATAGGACCATATGAACTATGCTAGGGTTTTGGGTTGTTGACTTATGATTGTTGTAAATATTTAGATGATGAGAACTGGTGTTAGTACATCTATTTGGGATTGTAGAATCACCTTGAAGTAGTAGAATGAGAACTTGGTGAAGAAAAGATCAATTACTAAGTGCTATGAGGCTTTACGCCCATAAGGTGTTTGATAAAATGCCTAAGTGACTAAAACATGAGCATTAGTGCCAATATTGGTTCCTCTTGATATATATTGCCATAGATTATTGTTGAAAGAGGTGACGAACAATGTGATATGCTTAAAAAGGGCAGAGTCAATGTATGTGAGGCTAACTCTCTATGTTTGGGATGTTAATGATTCTCCCTACACCACGTTTCTTTTACGACACTACTAATTGCTTCGGAAATATAATTAAGCCTAGTTCCTTAAATAGTTGCAGAACTTCTATTCTTTAGCTTCGTAACTCGGTCATGATTTTCATTCTGAATGTTGTGAGCTCAGTGTGTAATAAATATAGACTTATGATTGATGCCCATGAGTCTCAATCTAGATTACTCAGTATGTCATAAATAGTTGAAGTTTCCGATTTCATGATTAGTTCATGAATACATGTCACGGTCTAGTCCCAGTATTCCAGCATCATGTAATTCAGTATGATTCAGTATTTTAGTATCACGTATTGCAGTATGATTCTCAGTTCCTGATTTTAAATCCCTAAATATTGAACACCTGTATTTGGGCCTGAGGTCGTAGTTTATGCTTTATGCACCTTTGGGCTTGAGGCTGCAGTTTATGCTTTATACATCTCTGGGCCTGAGGCCACAGTTTATGCTTTATGCATCTTTGGGCCTGAGGCTGCAGTTTATGATTTATGCATTTTTTGGCCTGAAGCCGCAGTTATGTATACGTATACTTGGGCCCGAGGTCGCAGCTTATGCACATATATATTGGGCCTGAGGCCGCAGTTTAATATTCAGATAAACATGTGGTTCATCATTCAGAAGAGGGAGTATGCATATCATTACTTCGTGTGTTCAGTTCAGTTATCAATTATCATTTTTGTTATCCGTTATCATTTCAGTTATCAGTTATCAGTTACATTGTCAGTTTCAGCAGTTATCATTCCAGTTATCAATTCTCAGTTATCAGCTCAGTTTCAGTTTCATCATTTATAGTTCTTTCTTTCAATTGTTTTACATACAAGTGCAATTCAAATGTACTGACGTCTCTTTTGCCCGGGGCCTGCATCTCACGATACAGGTAATAGTTTACAGGTTGACGATTGAGAGCGCTAGGATTCTCATACTAGCTATTTGGTGAGTCTCAGTTCTTTCGGAGCATTATCATTACCCTACAATCTTTCAGTATTTACAGACAGTCTGCGTTCTTAGTATTTCATTAGAGGCTTCATAGATTAGAAAATAGCTAGACAGAGTCACATGCTTTTCATGTTAAGCAATGTTGACTACAGATATGTTTTAGACTTGTATTAGTGTTTCCACACTTTGATTTATATCATTCAGACTTTCAGTATATCAGCATGTGTTAGTTTATCTTTCACATTCCGTATGTTATGATATCACACGTAGATTCAGCTATCCAATTGGTTCGCTCGGTCACATGTAGTCAGGCACCGAGTGCCATGTTACGTCCAAGCCCAGGTTTGAGGCATGACAAAGCTTGGTATCAAAGCACTATTTCAAGTGTTCTACAGAGTCTATGAAGCCGTGTCCAGTGGATTTTCCTTTATATGTGAGTGCCAGCCACCCATATAAACCGTTAACTACCAAGACATTTAAGATTGTCTCATTTCTTTCTACTCTAGATCGTGCCATGAAGCTTACACAAATAGGCAATCTTCTCTTCCTATCGAATTTTGGACGTATCGAATGCATAAGCGACGGGCAGGTAGAACCTAAGGTCCTAGAAAGGATGATTGCCCATTGGGGTATAGTTATGGAGTACAGGTTGGTAACAAACGAGACTTGGGAGGATGTTGAAAGTGGGATGTAATGGATAGTAATACAGATTAGAACATAACTTTACCAAAAGGTAAAAAAATAGTTATCATGTTTTAAGTTTATCAGTTTACCTTAGATACCAGTTAGTTATATAGTCTTTCAGTTAGCAGGTTTATGGTTATTGAGTATGCCAGTATTTAGTTATTCAGTTACCAGATCTCCAATTTTCGATGTATCCAAATAAAGGTGACTTGTGAGTGTACGGTGATACCTACGGGCACTACAAGAAAATATAACAGTGATTATAGCGAAATCTTCGCATGTTTTAGGTCCAGATTAAGACCCAAGACTTATCGGATGGTGTTGGAAGTGATTTATCAGAAGTTTGTATACTCTGAAGGATAGTGTAACAGGTTAAGAATTTAACCGCAACAGGCATAGAATAGATCACTATAGTTTTGGACAGAATTGATCCTAAGGGCAAAATACCTAGGAGTTAGAAATGTTTGTATTACCAAAGATATGTTTTTGTACGACTCATGCATATGACTAAGAAGATATGATGTGCGAAATGAGAACCAAGAGCAGTCGATATTGAATTTCAGGGAATGATTTTAAGTTGTTCATATATATTTAAATCATAATTAGAAAGTACCACGTTAATAAGTTACTACAAGAAGCAGCTATTATTATGAGATAAAAGATATGACAATTCCACCTTAGGTTATGTGACTAAGTGTTTGCCCCGAATGTTTATAGTCTGGTATGATTTTGAAGTGTATAGAAATATTGGGGTTAGATATTCCGATTTCGTTTAAGACAGATGAAATTTCCCTAAGTGTGATCCATGTACATAGTTAAAAAAGAAGAAGATAGTATGCTACCTTAAAATAGGGTCGGATGGTGAGTGACGTTAGGAGTAACCTTATGATTCAATTTAGTTTCAAAGTAGAACAAGAAAACTTGATGCTAGCAGGTGGTTAGTAAAAGAATAGCAAGTAAGTTTTGAGTAGATACGATGAATTAGAAATTTCAGCAAAGCAAGTACAAGTACGATTTGATTCACTTAGACAGGTTAATAGTAGTGAGTGGGTAATAGTTTGAAACACCAAACGCGCGTTAGAACAGAAAGATAAGTTAAACCTGAAGTACAGTGACAGTCGAAGAAAAAAATCATCTAGGCAGTAAGAGAGCAAATTACAGAAGAATAGCCTTTAAGAGTTATAAAAAAAAGGGTTTCCCCTAGATTGACAGTGTGAGCAGAGTTAAATCATTAAGATTATGTATGATAGTTGTGAATACACTAACCTTCCATTTATGTAAGTAATTTATTTTTTCCTAGTAAGAAAGATTGCTCAGAAGTAAGTCGGAAATGAGTCGTCATTGATATAAAGTGCAAAAAATTACAAAAGATAAGGAAAGCTGATCGGATTACAACAAGAGAGAAAGATCCGCAAGTACAAGACCTTAACCTTTGGTCTAAGGGGGAGTTGTGAAAATCATCAGTAAGTCTAGTTGGAGATATGAAACCCAAAAAGTTTGCATGGATACGAAAAACGATATAATTACCACAAGGAGTGTGCCTAGCGTGTGTAAGAAACACAAAGTGAGTAGAATGATTATGAGACTCTAAATTTTAGTGCACTGGTCAAATACTTATCTCACATCAATACTATAAGTATTTTCAGAAATTACCTTAAAAGGATAATCAATGGAAAGTATAGCTCATGATTGAGGCAGATAAGAGAACTCTGGTGAAAGATGTTCACCACTTAATCAAGCTAGGAGTTCGACTTTCGGACTCCGAAGGTGGTGGAGTTGTTGTCCAGAACAACACTTATTACTCCTTAGTAGCCTAAGCGAAGGAGAAATAGTTTGATGATCCCTACTTGTTGTATCTGAATGAGGAGATTCACAAGTGTAAGACGATGGATTTTGAACAAGGGGGGATGATGGTACTTTGAGGTACCAAGACGAATTATGTGTTCTAGACATAGAAGGACTTAGAGAAGGAGGATCATGTTAGAAGTCCATAAATCTAGGCATTATATTTACCCAAGTTCCCCAAAGATGTATCATGATCTCAAGGAGATTTATTGGTGGAATAACATGAAAAAGAACGTCGCAAACTTTGTGGACAAGTGTTAGAATTGTCAGCAAGTGAAAGTCGAGCAGTAGAAAGTCTAGTGTTTTACCATAGAATACACAAATTCTTTAGTGGAGATGGTAAATATGGACTTTATAACAGGATTATCACACTCATTTTGGAAGCATGATTAGATTGGGTGATTGTAGATCGACATACCAAGTTAGCACACTTCTTACTAATAAAGACTACAAATTTAGCAGAAGATCATGCCATATTATACATTCAGGAAATCGTCAGATTGCATGGGACTCCGTTGTCCGTCATTTCAGATCGTGGTGCTCAGTTTAAAACAAACTTTTGGAAGTCCTTTCAGAAAGGATTAGGCACAAGAGTAAACCTTAACACAGTTTTTCATCCCTAGGCAGATGGCCAGGTAGAGCACACTATTCAAACACTTGAGGATACGTCCTTGATTTTAAAGGTAATTGGGATGATCACATACCTCTTATTGAGTTTTCTTATACTAACAGGTATGATTCTAGTATCAAGATGGCAGCATACAAAGCTCTATATGGGCGAAGGTGTAGATCGTCAATTGGTTTGTTTGAAGTTGGCGAGGTAGACTTGTTAGGACTAGATTTAGTATATCAGGCTATGGAGAAAGTCAAGTTGATTCAAGAGCATTTGAAGATCTCAAAGTCACCAAAAGTCCTATTCGAACGTGTGACATAGAGACCTAGAGTTTCAATTTGATGATTGGGTATTTCTGAAAGTTTCACCTATGAAAGGTGTTATAAGATTTGGAAGAAAGAAAAACTCAGTCCGAGATAACCGTATAGGATCCTACAAAGGATCGGACAAGTAGCTTATGAGGTAAAGTTGCCACTAGAAGTGGAGGCTGTACACCTAGTATTTCACGTGTCATGTTATAACATTCAAGTTCTAGTATTTCGATTTCATGTCACGACATTTATGTTTTCAGTATGCAAATCTCATGTTACCTCCATGTCAGTTCAGTACTCAGATACTCATGTCAGTCCAATTCTCAAATATTTATGCCAGCTTAGTGCTCAGATATTGATGTCAGTTTAGTACTCAGACATTCATGCTAGTTCAGTAGTCAAACATTCGTGCCAGTTTGGTATTCATATATCTATGTTAGTTCAGCATTCACGTATCCATGATAGACTAGTATTCACGTACATGTTTCATGTTATGCGTATTATGATTCCCTGTGAGGCTTGTGTTATGCTCTATTAGTTGATAGCTGTTTTGGAGAAATTGAAGGTAACTAACCCTTTCAATCAAACCTGATATTACAATCTTCATGTCTTATAGTATTCAGTCAGCTCAGTATTCAGTCAGTTCAGTAACCATTCAGTTTAGTACCTATTCAGTTTAGTATCCCATCAGTTCAGTATTATGTATTAATTCAGTTTAGTATGTATGTATCGTGACGGTTTGGCTTTCACATGTTTCCATCAGTCCCATTATGGTCTAGAGTTAGCTGTAGTTACAATCAGGACAATTATTCGAGGATGAATGATCCTAAAGGGGAGATAATGTAACACTCCATAAATTCGGATAAGGCGTGGATGCGTTAAAGAAGTATCAATGTGACCTTTTAAAAATGTGAAATCCTATCAGGATGAGTATGGGTAGAAACAGTTATTTTGGAATCAAGACCGAGAGAAAGGTACATAAAATTTGATAGAATCGTCTAAGTTTATGGGAGGTCCGTCTTACATAGACAGTGCAAGGCCATGAAAATTCATAGCCTTATATAGTGCAAGGCCGTGAAAACTCAAAGCCATAGACAGTGCAAGGCACTATCCAGGGCATTACCTTAGCGCCCCTGACAGTGCAAGGAACAATAGTTTTGGCACCTCTGATGGCGCCTTGCATTGTTATTTTGGAGCCTCTGGTGATGCTCCGCGCCGACGATGTTTATCCGAGCTACTTTTGTTTCCTCTTCAATTTTTGGGACGTGTACACTTATTTAAACCCCACCTTTTCCCCCACACCTCAAACATGTAACTTTGCTTAAGAAAGGGAAGCTCTCAAGAACCCAACTTTCCCAAGGTCCCTCCATCATCCAAGGTAAGTTCTAATGATGATTCTAAGTTAATGTCAATTCCCCAACACCTTATTAACATGGGTAAACCCTTCAAATCATTAGATATTTGATCGAGACACCATAGTTGAAAAAAGAAACCCTAGAACTTGAATTCAAAAGGATTGAACTTCAGAAAGGTAATGTTTCTACTCCAAAATCATTTGTTGTTGTGAATTGATGAGTTCTTGGGAGAATAATAAATGGGCTTGATAAATAGAACCATATGAACTATTCTAGGGTTTTGGGTTGATGACTTATGATTGTTGAAAACATTTGGATGATGAGTAATGGTGTTAGTACATCTATTTGGGATTGTAGAATCACCTAAAAGTAGTAGAATGAGAACTTGAGGATGAAAAGACCAATTACTAAGGGTTATGAGGCTTTACGCTCATAAGGTGTTTGATAAAATGCCTAAGTGACTAAAACATGAGCATTAGTGCTAATATTGGTTCCTCTTGATATACATTGCCATAGATTATTATTGAAAGAGGCGACGAACAATGTGATACGCTTAAAATGGCAAAGTCAAGGTATTTGAGGCTAACTCTCTATGTTTGGGAATGTTAATAATTCTCCCTACACTACGTTTGCTTTACTACACTACTAATTGCTTTAGAAACATAGTTAAGCCTAGTTCTTTGAATAGTTGCAGAACTTCTATCCTCTAGCTTCGTAACTCGTTCATGTCTTTCATTATGAATGTTGTAATCTCAGTGTGAAATCAATATAGACTTGGGATTGATGCCCATGAGTCTCAGCCTAGATTACTCAACATGTCATAAACAGTTGAAGTTTCAGTTTTCATAATTAGTTCATGAATACATGTCTCGATCTAGTCATATTTAGTACTCTGGCATCATGTAACTCAGTATGATTCAGTATTGCAGTATCACGTATTGCATTATGATTCTCCGTTCCTGATTTTAAATCCATGAATGTTGAACACCTATATTTGGGCCTGAGGCTACAGTTTATGCTTTATGCATCTTTGGTCCTGAGGCTACAGTTTATGCTTTATGCATCTTAGGGCTTGAGGCCACAGTTTATGCTTTATGCATCTTTCGGCCTGAGGCCATAGTTTATGCTTTATGCATCTTTGGGCCTGAGGCCGCTGTCATGTAAACGTATACTTGGGCCCGAGGCTGCAGCTTGTGCACTTATATATTGGATCTGAGGCCGTAGTTTAGTATTGAGATAAGCAGGTGGTTTTTCATTCAGAAGAGGGAGTATTCATATCCCTACTTCCTTTGTTTAGTTCAGTTATCAGCTATCAATTATCATTTCAGTTATCAGTTATCAGTTATCATTTCAGTTATCAATTATAATTTCACTTTCAGTTTCACCAGTTATCAATTCTCAGTTATCAGCTCGGTTTCAGCTTCATCATTTATAGTTCTTTCTTTCAGTTGTTTTACATACCAGTGCAATTGTGATACCCCGTAAATTCGCCTACTTGATTGTGCCGCGATGTGGCAAGTGTGTATGGGCCTATGAGTAAGGGAAATATTGAAAGGTGTTGAAAATGTTAAGGAAAAAAAAAGGGGGAGGAAAGCGATGCATTGTGGAAAAAGCGAACCGCGAAACTGAAAAGCGGTTCACGAAATCAGCCTTCTCTGTTGCGAAGTGAGGCAGAAGCCTGGGTTGGCTTCTTGTCGAAAAAGCGACGGCAAAGTGATGGAAAGCGAACCGCGAAATGGGAAAAGCGGTTCGCGAAATCAACAAGGCCATCGCGAACACGGACAGTAAGCCCAGGCGAGAAACGCGACTAAAACGCGACTGAAACGCGGTTCGCGAAATAAAAAGCGAACCGCGAAATGACCCTTCCCCGCCGCGAAGTCGAACAGAAACATAAGGGAGCATTCCGCGACAGATTGCGGCCAAAACGCGATCCGCGAAGTGAGAAAGCGGACCGCGAAATGGCCCTAGAGCATCGCGAAATCAGCCTTGTGCTGAAATTAAGCCTTTGACTCTCTGACCTATAAAAGGGCACCCAAACACGTTCATTACTCACTTTTATGAGACCCAAAACATCTGAACACGCAAGAACACCTCTTACAAAGAACCCACACACCCAATTAGTTCCCTATCATCCAAACACAATAAATTGAAGAAGGAAAACATAGAAATTGAAGAAACAAAAAGGAAGCCCAACTGAATTCTTCCTTAGCAAACCTAGAATCAGAGGAAACCTTAAGAACTGAAGAGTCAAGAAAGAAATATGAACCCATTGACATGCAAGGTAAGTTTCTTCACCCATTCTTTTAGAAATTATTAGAAACCCAACACATGCATGTAGAAATCCATGAAATTGGAAATAAAACCTGCGGGTCTAAGATGAACACCACCATTATAGTGGGTCACGGTAGATAATGGATTGCATGTGTCATATATGGGCTTAATAAGAGTATAAAGGAAGAAATTAGGGGAAAGTGTCACATGAACTTCGGAAATTATGAACGATAGAATCTACGGGACGTAGTAGTAACAATTGGGTGTTCCTAATTGTAGATTAAAGATTGTGCGCTCTTCCATAAGCTTGGAAGCAGAAGCTAAATAACTACGCACCAGGTATGTAAGGCTAAACCGTTCTTTCTTGCACGATTCCCGTTCTATATAATGTCTCAAAGAACCCCCAAAGTACATACTCTATTCTTAGAAGCTAAGGAAGCTTATATTGATTCCTTCCTATTATATGAGATTCTATATGTCGATGTTTGTTTGCAATTGTGTTACTTAATGAGGACAATTGATATGAGAATTATATGCTATGTTACGATGAACAATAAGGAATAGAAGAAGAGAGAGTAATAAGAACGACAAGAAAGAATGTAATTCCCGAATGAACTGTTATGAATCGAATGTGTATATTTATATGAATGGATGATTGAATATGATTGAGTCGATGAAGAAAGAAGTAACGAGAATGATAAGAAAGAACTTAGGTCTTATGTGATTGAATGTTTATGAGTGTTTATATATGACTGAATGTGTATGATCACATCTAAGGAAGAAAGATTGAATGAACTGCATACGCAGTGTTTGTTTGGCACTTAAGGCGCAACTATATATATATACATGAGAACATATAGGGAACGTACACCGGACCAAGCAATAGCTGGACGGGTGGTTATACACCGAGCCATAATGAATTGGCCGGGCTATGACGACACACCGAGCCATAATGAATTGGCCGGGCTATGACGACACACCGAGCCATAATGAATTGGCCGGGCAATGACGGCACACCGAGCCATAATGAATTGGCCGGGCAATGACGACACACCGAGCCATAATGAATTGACCGGGCAATGATAACGTATAAACACCGATTAGTCGGGTATGTGATAATAGTAATAATGGTATTAATAAGTACAAGCCCAAGGAGGCATACGCTTTTATAAAACTCGCAAAGGCGAGGTTATGACTATAGTTATGATATAATTATGAGCCCGAAGAGGCATATGTGTGTGTGAATATATGTGATAACAATAATGGTAGCGATGATTATGATTATGAGCCCATGGAGGCATATTTATTGATTGTGGTCCTATGAGGACGTATGTGCGATGATTGTATAAAGGGATTGAATATATGATGAATGTGTTTGCACGTTTTTCATAAAGTAAGAAGTCCGGTAAAGTAGTTAAACTAAAGAGATGAATACTTAAGGCGTTGGATATAATGAACCCGTATGAAAGTAACAAGCTTGGAGGAATGAATTATGTTTTAAATCTTTGAAATGATGGAAATAAGTTCCATAATGAATATGTAAGGTATGCTGCCCTCAGAGGTAAATTTCCATTGTTATGAGCTGTATGCTTCTATTATGTTGCTTATGTTACTGTTTTCAGTTGTATTCCTGTCTTGCATACTCAGT
>MCJB01001106.1:0-16356 GCA_002018475.1 Nicotiana obtusifolia | reverse complement strand
AATATTATACTCCATCTTGTCCTGCCGTTTCAGAGATGCCTATGCCTACGTCTTTGCCTCCACCCCAGGGCTATTCTGAGCTGCCACAGCATCACCAGCCCTACACCTTCGTCCAGACACCAGATCTTTCGTCACAGGGCTCGCAGCCATCTTCATCTGGGACTCCATCTATTACAGGCCTTCGCCTGTGAGACACTAGCTTTGACCCCCCTACACCTTCCACACATGCCTCTGATATACATGGTTCGGACGGTGATGGTGATGATGACAAGGAGGTGCATCGTGATCAATATGGCAGGATCATCATATTCCCTGAGGGTGATGGGTAAGAGTTATTTGTTATTTTTACGTTTATTGTTTTGTACAATTTAACTAAGATATTAATGTGTTTATTTTATCAAATTGCAGGTCATCCCTAGTAATATTACTACAAGGATAATCACCCAAGCCACCAAAAAGCTATTAGATGGCCCTTATGCGACTTGGAGTGATTTCCCATTCTTGCTGAAGGAGCAAATTTTTAATGAATTTAAGGTATAAATATTATTTTAAGCAGTACAATTATTTATATTTATGATATTTCCATCTAAATATGTATTATATATATATACACACATACATACATACATACATACTTACTTACACTATAATATGATATTTCCATATAATACTTAACTTTTGAAATACAGAGCAAGTGTGTATGGGAACACCGCTATAGCGCGGATGTAGCTGCAATTCCATCTCAAGGCTCACAAGCGGTTGTCGCATTGTTTCTCCAAGCTAGAAAGTTGAACCAGAAGCCCCCCTGGTTGCTTCAGCATTTATGGGAGGATTTGCAAAAGCAATGGCTTACCGTAGAGTTCTTAAAGAAGAGCGAGAAAGGAAAGAAAGCTCGTGCATCTGAGAAGGGAGGATCCCTGCACACTAGAGGTGCGATCAGCCTAGGGACAATAAAGAGAAGAATGGTACGTAATTGCTTAATTTATTTTAATTTTCAAAGTATATCTACTCTGTTTCTTAACTAAAATTTATGAGTTTTCAGGAAAAGAAGTTGGGGCGTCCGATGAAGCAAGATGAGTTATTCAATGAGACTCATATTGTAAGAAGAAGAAAAAGACGGATGAAGAAAGGTGGGTCGAGGGCCGAGCCTCGACTTTACATGTAAGTTTTTAAGTTTTATTAAGTATTTTGATTTACTTTTATATAAGTTTTGAAATACTAATTCAATGTAATTTTTCTTATAGGTTCGCTTCACAGCTGAAGTGGAGGAATGCATACGCAGTCAGCCACCTAATGAGTAGGGCGACCCAATCCAACCGTCGAACGAGGATGCTGAAAGACGACGGACGCAGGCTGCTGGCGGTCCAAAATGGGGGAAGGTATACGGGCTTCCTACTAAGAAATTCCATCGCTATAAGTGTAGAATGCAAGGAATAGGGACTTCCGCGCAAGCCGAGCAACTTGATGGGGAGAGCCTCTCCTCTGTGCGGGAGACTGTGGCGAAGCTCACAGCCGAGCTAGAAGCCGCCAAGGAAAGAGAAAGGATTAGAGATGCTCAATACATTGGCATACAAGAGCAACTCAAATCTCTCTTGGCTTCTGGAAGTTTCCGACTCTCCGGTCTCGTGAGTCATCGCCAGAGGCTCGCCTTCCCCGTGCTAGTTCCTCCCGTCCTCCCCGTTATCATTCCTCTCGTCCTAGACAACTACACCCTTCTCCATACCGTCTTCGTGATGAAACTTCATCAGACGATGACGATAATGATATACAAAATAATCCTTGACTTGTAATAACAATTAACTTATTTTGGTTAGCTTAATGTATAAGTTCTAGTGAACTTTATAGTTTGTTACTTTTAATGTTGTTGTTGTTGTTGTTGTTGTTATTGTTGTTTATTGTTGTTGTTTATTGTTGTTGTTGTTGTTGTTGTTGTTGTTGTTGTTGTTTATGGCATAAAATGCCTGTTTAGGAATTTGGTAAGCTGGCAGGTGGTGTAGCTGCCAAAACAGGCAGTTTCTGCCAAAAATGTACCAAGAAAAGCGACCAACGTAGGTCGCTATTTAACCCAGATTTTATCAAAAGCGACCAACTTTGGTCACCATTCAATTTTAAAAAAAATAATTTCTGCAAACATAGCGACCAAAGTGGGTCGCTTATATTTTAAAAAAAAATTAGTTCTTGCAAATAGCGACCAACTTTGGTCGCTTAATTTAAAAAAAACCAAAAAAATTAATTATATAGCGACCAACGTTGGTCGCCATTTTTCAGATTATAATAAATAAATAAATAACGTAATTTACATTTGGAGACCAACTTTGGTCGCCAATATTAGCGACCAAAGTTGGTCGCTATTTTCTTTACCCGGATATTTGGTCCTTTTACATTAGAGACCAAAGTTGCTCGCTAAATTAGCGAGCAACTTTGGTCTCTAAGGTAAAAGGACCAGCTTAATATCAACCAGACCTGTTTGGTCGCTTTTTGGCCAATAAGCGACCAACTTTGGTCGCTTTTCGTGGTTACTTTTTTCTGGATTTTTAGTAGTGAAAATCATTGACAGCGCGCAAAGCGACTACCAGCATGAAGATTAAATACGTTTAGTAGGATATACCTATACTCAAACTAATATTTATTACTTTTTCCTCCCACTGATGCAATTTGAATGGGCGTGGAATTTAAGCGGAAAAAAAAACTTTTAAATTTGTGATCTAAAACATAGCAGCGGATCACATAAATGGGACAGAAAGAGCAATAATTAAGGGACCAAAATTGAAATTATCCCTATTCTAAACCTAGCTCAAATGAATATGATTAGCAGCTAACAGCAGCTTAAATTCTTCGAATTCTTGCACTTGAGCAAGGATGATGCCTTTGCCACGCATATTCCGTAACTTTATTTGCGGTTAACATGAAACATAAAAAACTACAGAGTATCAGTATATCTTCATAATCAGTCAGAAACAGTTTGTTTTCTTACAGAGGGATCCTGTTTATGATGTGCACTTCAAATACCCTATGGCACGAAGATCATGGAATTAAACCTTGAACTTGTGGTTGAGTAGTTTTCGGCTAATGAGAAATATTTTAGGTAATACATGAGCCATATATGTCAAGTTTCCACATTTTGAATTAGACCTTGTTATATTGACACTAAATAGTGACATCAATTTGAACACCGAAAGTCTCGCTCCTCTGAAGATTCCACTAGTGAATGGTTGGATAATCTTTGGTTCGATAGCAAGCTTCGCTTCCATTAGGAACTTTTCTATAGATCCAAGTACTATCTAACCACCCCCAGTGGCTTGTACTCGTGAATGGTAGGGTAATCTTTGACCGGATAGTAAACTTTACTTCCCAGTAGGAACTTTGCTATCGAGCAATATATTATCTAATCATCCCGTAGTAATTCTCCGCTTCCATGCCTTGTTGTTTAAAGGTCTTACTTCTGCTGACGATGTTTCCTTCGTAGTATGCTTTCCGTTGTTGCCTCGTTAAAAACCTTGCGAGAAAAATCCAAGGGACAAAAACTGGACGAAGGGAAAAAGAGCGCAGCACATACTTTCAGTATAGGTGTTCCTCATCAGCAATAGGATCTTTTCAGGTGTGCCACATTCCAGTTGCTCGGCAACTTTACTCCGTCTTGATTTTCCAATTCGTATGATCCTTTCCCGGTGACAGCTGAAACCCGGTAGGGGCCTTCCCACGTCGAACCTAGCTTTCCCACGTTGAGCTCCCGGGTGTTTTGAGTTACTTTCCTTAAAACCAAGTCTCCTACTTTAAAATAACGGAGGTTGGCTCTTCGATTGTAATATCTTTCCATTCTCTGTTTTGGGCTGCCATCTTTATATGCACCAAGTCCTGCGCTCATCGAGAAACTCCAACCTGACCAATAGTGCTTCGTCGTTTGTCTCTTCATCCACCCGGAAGTATCTCAGGGTAGGTTCTCCTACTTCCACCGCAATCAAGACTTCTACACTGTATACAAGATATAAAGGAGTCTCCCCCGTGCTTGATTTGGGTCATTTGCCTTTGGCTGCTTCCAATCTCTTTTTGAGATTTTGGATAATCACCTTGTTTGTTGATTCTTCTTGACTGTTTGCGCTCGGGTGGTACGGTGATGATTTGATTCTTCTGATTTTCAGGTCTTCAAGGAATTTTGTGACCTTTGCGCTTACAAATTGTGGTCTGTTGTCGCAGACTATCTCTTTTGGTATCCCGAACCATAAATTATGTTCTCCCACAAGAAGTCTACTACTTCGCACTCGCCAATTTTCTGGTAAGGACCTACTTCAACCCACTTAGAAAAGTAGTCAGTTAAAATCAAGAGAAACCTTACCTTTTCGGGGGTCGGCGGCAGCGGACTGACTATGTCCATTCCCCTCTTCATGAATGGCCAAAGTGATAGAACCGAGTGCAATAACTCTGCGGGTTGGTGTACCAACGGTGCATGGCGTTGACACTTATCGTATTTCTGAACATATTCCTTAGTGTCTTGTTCCATTCGGGGCCAGTATTATCCTGCTCTAACCAGATTTAATACCAATAAGTCCGCACCCAACACAGATCCTTTCGTGAACTTCTCTCATGACTTAATTAGCTTCGGAGGCTCCTAAGCATCGAGCCAACAGGCCTTGAAAAGGTTTACTAAGCAATTGACCTCCCCTAAAGCAGTATCGAGCTGCTTTCGTGCGCAGCGCCCGAGATACCTTGGGATCTTTAGGTTGCTTTCCGTGCTCGAGATAGTCAATGATCTCAATTCTCCAGTCCTTGACCAGATTGCTCGCGTATACTTCATAATAGCCGTCTACGTCCATTACTGAATGCATAAGCTACACGATCATATCTGGTCCCTTCATTTCCATGGACGATCCTAGATTGGCTAGTGCATCTGCTTCCGCGTTTTCTTCCCTCGAGACATGGGTAATTGACCATTCCCTGAATCGTGCGAGCAGAGCCTGGACTTTCGTTACATATTGTTGTATGCATTCCTCTTTGGATTCGAAGATCCTGTAGACCTGATTACTATCGATTAGGAATCACATTTGATTTCTATAACCTCAGAATCCAGTCCCCAGGATAGCTTGAGTCCTGCAATCAAAGCCTCATACTCGGCTTCATTGTTAGTCAAAGGAATAGTTCCTATGGCTTGCCTTTCGAAGGTGTGATTAATACTACACCGAGCTCAGACCCTTTTACATTGGAAGCTCCATCCATGAACAACGTCCAAACTCCCGATGTCAATTCTGACACCATCACTGCTTCTTTGGTAGCCAAAGGCAGCAGTCCTAGACTAAAATCAGCCACAAAATCGGCCAAAACTTGTAACTTAATTGCATTTCTAGGTTTATACTCTATGTCAAATCCACTCATTTCGACTGCCCACTTGGCCAGCCGACCTGAAAGTTCAGATTTATGAAGGATATTCCACAGGGGAAAGGTTGTCACCATGGCTATCGGATGACATTGAAAATAAGGCCTAAGCTTCCGAGCGGCGACCACGAGAGCTAAGGCCAATTTTTCCATATGTGGTTAGTGAGTTTCTACTCTCGTTAAAATTTGACAAGCATAATAAATAGGAGATTGTGTACCTTTATCTTCACGGACTAAAACGACACTTACCGCTACCTCCGAGCCTTCTAAGTAAATGAGCAAATATTCGCCTTCCTCCGGTTAATAATGGAGGGCTCGACAAATACTTTCTTAAATCCTTCAGAGCCTGCTGGCATTCTGGATTCTATTCGAAGTTGTTCTTCTTTTTGAGAAGTGAAAAGAAGTGATGACATTTTTTTGAAGACCGGGAAATGAATCTGCTTAAAGCGGTTGGTCTTCCTATCAACCTTTGAACCTCTTTTACGTTTGATAGCTAGTCAGAGATGTCTTTGATGGCTTTAATTTTATTGGGGTTGACTTCGATCCCCCTTAGCGACACCAGGTACCACAAGAACTTACCGGAGCTGACTCCGAATGCGCACTTTTCAGGGATAAGCTTCATGTTGTGCTTCCTTAGGATGTCAAAGGTTTCTTATAGATGTTTAAGATGATCACCTGCGTCCAAAGACTTAACCAACATATCATCTATGTAAACTTTCATGGTTTTTCCTATTTGTTTCTCAAACGTTTTGCTTACAAGTCTCTGATAAGTGGCTCTGGCGTTTTTTAGCCCGAAAGGCATCACATTATAGAAATATGTTCCGAAGTTCGTTATGAACGAAGTTTTTTCCTGATCCTCCCGGTTCATCTTGATTTGATTTACCTGGAGTAAGCATCGAGGAAACTCATTAACTCGTGCACGGTTGTGCATCAATCATTTGATCTATGTTTGGTAGTAGGAACGAGTCTTTGGGGCAGTCCTTATTTAGAACCTTATAGTCTATGCATATGCGAAATTTATTATTCTTCTTGGGAACTACTACTACGTTAGCTACCCAATCAGGATACTATACCTCCCAAATTGAACCAATATCAAGCAAACAAGTTGCCTCTTCTTTGACTGCTGAAAATATCACACCATTAACCTCGTTACCCCTGAAAATCATGTTGATCGTCAGACGAGGAGGATCCTCTCCTGCTTTCGAGGGTTCCGCGTTATCCTGGTTGCAGTTGTAGTTGTTCTTAGCCCAGTCGCTTAAGAATTCTTTAAGATGGCCGTTTTTCGACAATGTCGCCACCTCCTCACACAAATACTGCCAATCCCCAGTCCGGTGACCGTTGGTCCCATGGTACTCGCACCATAAATTAGGATTCCTTTGACTAGGATCGAATCTCATTGGCTTCAGCAACCGTGCTTCCTTAATGTTCCTTATAGCCGACACTAATTCTACTATGCTGACATTGAAGTTGTATTTGGATAGCCTGGGGTAGGAGGAGTCTCGGGAACCCGATATCTCCTTGTCCTGCAATGATCTATTATTCCGGCTACGATCATCTCTCCTATTGGTAGCGAATCTATCCGCCAACCGGAAACCTCTGCCGCATCCTTCGGCCCTTTCATAGGACAAAAACAGACCTCTAGAAGATCACTGATCTGTGTCAAAATCATCCTTCGATTTCTCCTTATTCTTCTCCCGGTACCGACCCTTGGTTGATGCCGGGAAACCGAGTTGGTCATCCTTAATTCTTATCTTTGACTTGTGCCGGTTGTGAACATCCCCTCATGTTGTTTCCTGGAACCGAGCATACTTTCTTTCAATTTTCAGGATACATCATAACTTCTCGGGTTCATCCATTTAGTAAATGCTTCAGCTCCCTATTCGTCTGGTACGGCCGGTAGCAGCATCCTTTCTTTCTGGATCTGGTCACGAACTCTCGCAGCAATTCGGACTCTCCTTGTACGATCCTGAATATGTCGTCCTTTTGGACCAGTATCTCCCTAGCCCCAGTATGGGCCTTGATAAAAGAATCTGCAAGCATCTCAAAGGAATCTATTGAGTGCTCGGGTAAAAGCGAATACCATGTCAGGACCCCTTTTGTGAGGGTCTCCCCGAATTTCTTCAATAAGACGGACTCAATCTCGTGCGGAGGTAACACGTTCCCCTTAACCGTGGTTATATAGGTGGTGATGTATTCCTCAGGATCTGAAGTCCCATCATATTTCATCACGTATGGCATCTTGAACCGTTTCGGAATCAACTCTGGTGCCGCACTTGGATTGAACGGCAGCTGGGTGTATTTCTTTGAATCTGGTCCTTTTAATACTGGCGGTGCACCCGAAATTTGATCCATCCGGGTGTTTATTTCCCTCATAAACTGCATGAGTTCGGTTTTAAAAGGATCACTCCCATTGTTGATACCGGATTTCGCTATGGTTGTACCTAAGATTTCTCACACTAGTTAGTAACACAGAAGGAAAAGAAGATATTCCAAAAACAAACCCAAATATATAACTAACACCATTTTAACTCCTCGGCAACGGAGCCAAAAATTGTCCCCCGTCCAATCCGCACTCAATAGTGAGTGAAAACTGTCGTTGGAAGAATAGTACCCAACACGAGTCGGGGTCGATTTCCACAGGGAGTTACTAGGGGTGTTAGGAGTATACACTTGATGAAAACGAATGGAATAACTAAATTGCACTTCCACAAAAGGTTTTGACTTCTAATTCTAATTTTACTCTAGCAATTATATGCTGAGAAAAGAAACTAGAAGAAAATGATTATTTTTGGTGTTTTTCCAAATAGTTAAAAACTCTAGGGATGTGACCGTAACCTAGGTGTTCTCCTAATAGGTCAAATACGTTAATACTTGTTTTGTTGATTGGGGTGTATTATAGCTCTCAACTCTATATTACCCACTCAATACCTCTCGGTCAAAGAGTGATTTTGCCCAATTTGTCTTTTTCATACCCAAATGGGTATCAAACTAAATAGTTGATATGAGTTCAAGTCGGGTTCTCACTATCTCTAGTTTAAACCCTTTAATTAGGCTAATAAAACTCTCAATTAGCCCAATTCCTTGTTAGCCAAGTTATCCTAGACTAGGTCCCTTTTTCTCAAGTAGAGACCAAGTCAAAAAGGCATTAATCATTGTTTGCAACCATTAATTCTAAAATTAAAGCATAAACTAAATCTAAATAATCAACACCCAATCATAAACAAGGATTAGATTAAATACCCTTAAGGTTCACACACTGGGGTTGCGTCACAACCCTAGTAAACTAGCTAATCGTAGTGAGAAATGAAGAAAACAAAGAAGAAATGCTTGAAAACAAAGAAGAAATGATAATTAAACTCATAATCTAAGATTAAAATGATAAAATATGATGTTTAAGACCAAAAATAATCACAAATTTCCTAAAGTGGCAAAGTATAACGATTACAACAGCTTAAACTTCGAAACTTGACCTGAAAATGTGAAACTCGTCTATTTATAGTGGCCCAAGTTCACTGACAAAAATACCCATCGAGAGGTTCTGCGGTCGCACAGTTCCATGTCCGGTCCGCAGATTGCTTCAACTGGCAGGGTCTTGGATTCTGCAGCCGCACAATTTTGGATTGCGACTGCAAAGCATCTTCTGTGGCTGCACAATTCTTGTGCGGTCCACAGTTCAGCAAGGCTTTAGGTCTTGGTCTTTTGCACACTCTCCGAACTTTGAATCATTTGTCAGCGCAGACCTTGTTCTGCGGCCGCACAATTCATGTGCCGTCCGCACATTGGCTAAAACTCTGCTGGGCTCTTTTACTTGATCTGCGGCCATAGACGGAATTCTGCGGACCGCACATCTTATGTTTTGCGCCCTTCTTTCCTTGTGAGTTGGAACACTCCTTTTTGAGTCGGATTTTATCATGGGAGTCAAATTTCCAACATTCCTGCAATTTGCACACTTTCATTAGTTTCGAGAACATAAATCAATACTTTCTAACTGAAACAAAAGCAAAAAGGTATTAATAAGTAGTCAAAATCCATACTTATCAACTCCCGCAAACTTAAGTCTTTGCTTGTCCTCAATTAAATAAATTAGTTGCCACCTCCTTAGAGTTAAGGGTCATTTCAGCGAGTTAAATGTGAGTCATTCACACATTAGTTGGGACCAACAATTACTCACACTACTCATGCATTATCAACAAGGTGAAAAATCGAATATTCATGCACATATAGTTCTAATATGACATTTGAGCTTCAAGAATTGACTTTACTCTTCAAGGACTCTTGTTCTATCATGTAGGTCATGGTGGATTCCAAACTTTTCCTCCTCTGCTTTCCATTTGCCAAGCTCACTTAAGAAATTAGCACTCAATCTTAAGATTCATGAAAGGTCTACTCATCTCTCACAAGAGAATGTCACAAGTACGGCTTCAACTACCATAGGCTTGCCCCTCATGTAGATCGCGACTAATGTAAGCTTACTTGGTTTGAAATCAAGTAAGACTTCTTTCGGGTTATAATGAAGGCTTTTGGATTAGGGTAGGGTACCATATGGGTAAGTGGTTACACCTTTTCTTAAGCACTCCATATTTTCATTTCTCGGCTTACAATTACCAATTCTTAGAGGCATTTTCTCTCCATTTGGGACTAGAGAGACTTAACATCACTCTTTCTTGTTTATTTCATTATTTTTCTCCCTTTTTGATTGCTCATGCTAAGGATAATTACCTCTTTTTGAATCAATCAGCCCATCCACTTATTCACTTTTGCATTTTTCTTTTTCTTTTTTTTTTCTTTTCTTTTCTTTTCTTGCCTTTTCTTTTCATAGAGATCATTTCTTTTCTCTTTTTGTGCCTTGATACCTTTTTCAAATTCCTCATCTCTCCCCCAAAACTTATGTTTTAAGCCACTTGTTTCACAAAAGTGTTAAGGAAAGTCCGGGTGCCAAGAGAAGGTCACGACAAAACGAGTAAAGGCTTATAACATGGTTATCAATGCGAAAGGCTAGCGGGTCAAAGGGTTGACTAGGGATAACGACATTAGTTGGCAATAGAAAGCTCCAACAGACCAAGGAAAGCCTTCAATCACCTCTCAAACCAAGCAAAGCTTAGGATTTCGCCTTGAAACACATTCAGGGCAAGTTCTAAACCCTTCGCACGGATACTTGGACTTGCAACACTTTATCTCCCCCCTTATGCAACTAGATTGTAAAAGAGGATAAAGTCGAGAGCCTGAAACGACCACATTCAAGTTTATAGATCAGTATGGTCCAATTAAACCACTCGATGATTACCAAAATCAACTTAAGAGTCACAAAGTCACTAACTAGAGCTATTTCTTTCAAAAACCTTGTCTCTAACCATAAGCATACAGTTAAGTGTATTGGTACCAATTAAAGCATGATTGACTCTTCGAGCATGACTTGATTAAGTATTTTTATTCATTGCTACTACTATTAGTACCTAAACACAAAAACGGACTTATTCCCTTAAGAAGGTTGTCATGCCATCTATCGTTGGAACGAGTCATCCGGTTCACATAACAACTACCTTTGGAAAGAACCGTGGCATTAAGAAGACCAAAGGCTTATTATCTACTAAAGCTTAAAAATAAGCTACTTAACAAAACAAGGGCTAATATGGAAAAGATAAAGTAGCTAATAAGCAAAAACTACTAAAGAGAGATAAATATACATAAGAGAAGAGAGAAAAACTAGATAAATACGAATAAGAAAACGAGTACTATCAAATTATTTACAAACTAAATGTATCAAAGTGTATCAATATGTCAAATAAACTCCACCACCTCCCCCCCACCCCCCAAATAAAAGTACGCATTGTTCCCAATGCTTAGCAAAATAAGAGGAAAAGAGGAAAGGGTGAAGAAAACTCCCTATGGATCCTTGGACATCTCAGTGTCCCTAGCAATATCATCTCCCTCAGGGTCAGCCAACTGAATCTCATTCATCATCAAATCTAGGCGTGACTGGGTTGTCGAACATCATACGCACTGACTCAGCAGTGTCGGCAGCAAGGTCTGACTCGTCAGACTGGCCAGCTGGTGCTAACAGTGCAGATGGTGCTGAAGGATCCGGGGGCAGACTGGTGCAGGTCAAGCAGCATATCAAAAGGAATATCTATAGTTGTAGCAAGTCTAGTCACCTCCATCCGGAGCTTGTCCACTGATTTCTTGCTGACTGGGACTTTCTCATCTTTTTTACTTCTTTTCCCAGCTCCTCAATCACTGACCCATGATGTACCAAGGTGTCCATGATCATCTTCTGGTTCTCCAAAATCTTCTTCAGTGTCTCATCAATGTCAGAAGGAGCCTGTGGTGCCTAAGAAATAGACTGCACTGCGACAGTACTAGATAAGTCAGACAGCTTAAAAGTAGTTGTCTACATCCTGTTGTTAAGACTCGCCAATGTCTGGGAGACTCGTAGAGCAGATAGGGGAACTGTGGGCACTGGCTTTAGAGAAATTCTAGGGGATGTGGTAGAAGCTGAAGATAATGGTGGAGGCATAGTAGTGGCACTGGTAGAAGGCTCAGCAGAGGTGGATGGAAGATCAGTTGCCTCAGAAGCTACCACTACTAGATCATCAGACTGGCCTGTGGTGGTAGAAGGATGGACTTTCTTCTTTGGGTTGCTCGCATCCATCAGATAATACCAGTTGAATGGCTTCTTCGGCTTTACCTTGGTGTCAAAATCTCTCGGCTCTACCTTTGCATCAGTAAGGTACTCTGTGATAGTGTTGGGATAAGGGAAGGCTGAGCTGTCTTGCCGTGTAATCCCTGAAATGTTGGCCGACATCACGACACCCACATTTATTGGGTAACCGGCCATGATGGAAGCCACAAGCACTACCCGAGGGTAGGAAGGTGAGTCTCATTCTAGCATAGATCCAACCTGCTACAAACAAAGGTCTGCCACACTTTAGCCTCAAAGCTCAAAGTGCTCCGCTGAATGGGAACCCCAGTGGTAATCCATGGTGGTGGTCGCCCTGGTGGTGCTATAATATCAACCAACCAAGGTCGAACTTCCTCCTTTAGTACGCAATTCTCCAGATACTTCTTCGGCTCAACATCCTCGAAGCCCAAATACGCATTTTGCATATGCTGATCAAACCTCACCTTGAGGTTGCGTACTTTGGTCACCTTCGTCTCTTTCTTGATGTGAGCAATATTGGCATAAAATTATTGGACGAGGTATTCTTTTGCATCCTCCACTCTCTCAGTGAAACACATCCATCCCTTTCGTGCCTTGAACTGTCTCAATATAGCTGGGTTGTATTTCTCCAAATCCTTCAACAAAAACTGTCGCTCATGAGTTAGCGACCTCACTGGCACCACATACGAAAACTGGTGAAGTCGGCCAAGCTTACAAAACGATCCTCCCAAACCTCTTTCTTCTTTGATCTCTCAAAACCTGTAGCTATAGCATCTCCCCTTCTACCATCATCGGGGATGTCATGTGTAACCTATGCCTCAGGGACTGGTGTAGCTGTTGGCTCAGAAACCTTCCTAACACTCTTCGATCTCTCGGAGGTGCTATGAGATGAAGATGGCTCGTCCCTGAGCTGGTATCTCCCCTACGGCCTCGAATGGTTGTCTACTCCTCCTGAACAGAGAATGAGTTGCCCTCGGACACCTCCCTGGACGGAACATAGGAGCTTGACTCGGAGAGATAGGTACCTCTCCCTCTGCCGGTTGTTGTTTTCATTCTAATTGCTTGGGCTGGCCAAGGGGAAAAGCACTTTTACCTCGACCCCAAGAAGATTCACCTCGTTCCTTTGAAGTGTCACCTCAGCCTCTTGATTGAACCATGTTTGTATCAAGCAGAGGAGATTGTTACTTTCAATTCATTGTTCAAACACATACAAGAGACATGTAGGTAAGGGAGAAACAATTGGATACAGTAGAGTTATGAAGTTGATTCATACCCGTAAGATATGGGATCTGCGGTCCGCACAATTTGACCTGCGGGCGCAGATGGGAACTCACGGTTCACACATTTCTGTTGTGCGGCTTCAAAAAATTGCAGTCCGCGCATTCGAGATTGCGGCCGCACTTCTGAGTCCCAAAATTATGAACTCTCTAATGATAGAGAAATGGTCAATCTGCGGCCGCAAGAGGAAATCTGCGGTCCGCACAATTTGACTTGCGGCCGCACCTTGGAGTCTCAAAAGTGAAGACTCTCTGCTGACAGAGAAGGGCCTAATCTGCGGCCGCAAGAGGAAATTTGCGGTCTGCCCAATTTGACCCGCAGCCGCAGATTCCTACCTCACTTATAAGAATCTGCGGTTCGCACAATTCAAGTGTGGCCGGCAGAATTCAAACAATTACGAGCATACAACTTTTTATTCTAAGATTTTTTTAATATCTTGCACAAATAGGCATGGCAACGTTGTAAAAACATGAAATTTCACTAACCTAATCCCAGTAGAGCATGCATCAAGTTTATCCAGTTCAGATCTACCCCCACACGAACACAAAATGGAACTCTAATAACAGATGGCCTAAAAAGAACTAAAAAATATGCAAATTAAACTGACACAAAAATTAACATGAAATTGAAGCATACTAGATAGAGTGAATGCATTGAGTGATTAATCTAGGTGGTTGTGTGTGCGGACATTTGAAATCTCCAAGAAAACTTAGCAGGGGAATAGTGTTTTGTTCAAAGTGGAAAAACGGTAAAATGAGCCCAAATATTCTATTTATTACCATTCAATTTGAGAAGGGATCAGAGACATGTGCGGTCCGCACTCTTTAACCTGGGTGAATATTCTCAGAACCTAATCTGCGGTCCGAACATTTTCAGGTGCGGTCGCAGATTTCACATGCGGTCGTAGATCGACCACCGCACTGACAAGCTTAAACTTTAGAGAGTTGGAATTTTTGATGTTTCAAATGTGCGGTCAGCAAGAGAAATGTGCGGCCGTAATGCTCATATGCTATGGCACATAAAAATGTGCGGTCTGCACAAATAAAGTGCGGTGCGCACTCTTTTGAACACTTAGCCATATTGTCGTCCACAATTCTTGTAAGTCACACTCATCCCTATAGCACACATCAAATCAAGTTAGAACATAAATAACACCAAACTACAAAATAAAAAGGAAAAGAAACATGGGTTGCCTCCCAGGAAGCACCTGATTTAACGTCGCGACACGACATAGAAAACCCTCAAATGAAGTGAAGGACCGCCACCACGTGGCTGTCTCATAACATCCCCAAGTAGTGCTTCACCCGATGACCATTGACTCGGAATACTTCATTGTTTCTGTTCTTAAAGTCTAATGCACCAAAAGGTGTCACACCCACAATTTCAAAAGGGCCACTCCACTTGGATTTTAGCTTTCGGGAAACATCCTCAACCTTGAGTTAAACAATAATACAAGATCGCCTATCTTGAACTCTTTGTTCAAAATATATATGTCACGAAGATATTTTATCTTTTCTTTGTACAAGGACGAACTCGCATAAGCATGGTATCGGAACTCATCCAATTCATTTAAATGTGCAACCCTCAAGTTAGTGGCTACATCCCAATCAAGATTCAACTTCTTTAGAGCCCACATTGTCTTGTGCCCTAGTTCCACCGAAAGATGACAAGATTTTCCAAACACCAACCGGTATGGCGACATTTCGATAGGTGTTTTGTAAGCGGTCCGATAAGCCCATAATGCATCATCAAGCTTCTTGGACCAATCCATCAAATTAGCATTCACTGTTTTGGACAAGATTCTTTTTATCTCCCGGTTGGAGACTTCTACTTGCCCACTAGATGGTGGGTGATAGGGAGTATTGACTTTGTAAGTAACACCATACTTGCTAAGTAAAGTGTCAAAAGCTTTGTTGCAAAAACGCGACCCCCCATCGCTTAATTGCGTGTGGAGTACCAAACCTTGTGAAAATATTTTTCTTCAAGAAAGCCGACACACTTCTCGCCTCATTGTTGGGTAAAGAAACGGCCTCAACCCATTTGAACACATAATCCATCGCAACCAAGATGTAGGTGTTTTCACAAGAACTCACAAAAGGGCCCATGAAATCAATACCCCACACATCAAAAATATCAATCTCCAAAATGGTTGTGAAAGGCATTTCATTTTTCTTTGAGATTCTACCGGCTCATTGACATTCATCACATCTTTTCACTAACTCACTAAAATCTTTGTAAAGAGTAGGGCAATAGAAACCGCAACTAAGCACTTTGGCCGTTGTTCTTGCTCCACCATGATGACCACCATATGGCAAAGAATGACAAGCCCCAAGAATTTCACCTTGCTCTTCTTCTGGTACACATCTTCTAATCACCCCATCCGTACAAATCCGGAAAAGGTATGGTTCATCCCAATAATAGTCTTAACAATCTCGTTTGAGCTTCTTCATTTGGCTTGAAAAGAACTCATCCGGAATGATTCCACACACAAGAAAATTTTCTAAATTCGCGAACCGTGGCACCTCTTTCATTGAAATTGCCAAGAATTGCTCATCGGAGAAAGAGTCATTGATCTCAAGGCCATCATGCAACTTCCCATCCTCCTCCAAACGAGACAAGTGGTCCGCCACTTGGTTTTCACTACCTTTTCTATCTTGGATGTCAATATAAAATTCTTGTAATTAGAGAATCCATCTCATCAACCGAGCTTTGGAGTCCTTTTTGCTCATAAGATAATGAAGCACCGCATGATCCATGTGGACAATAACTTTTGCACCCATCAAGTACGGGCAGAACTTCTCAATTGCAAACACAATAGCAAGGAGCTCTTTCTCTGTAATGGTATAGTTGACTTGGGCAATATTCATGATCTTACTAGCATAGTAGATCGGATGAATTGATGTGTTTCCCCAAAAAAAACCTAACTGCGTCACTTGCATCAAACATGAGTTCAAAAGGCATACTCCAATTGGGAGCGGTGATGATGGGAGTTGTTGTCAACTTGAGCCTCTAAAATTCAAAAGCTCTCATATAATCATCATTGAAATTAAACT
>MCJB01001105.1:0-16357 GCA_002018475.1 Nicotiana obtusifolia | reverse complement strand
GTTTCTTCCGAACCGTAGTCCCGACTTCGCTTTTCTCTGGTGATGGATATCTTGGTACGCTTTAACACCGGCATTTGGGGTGAGTCGCCTCCTATTATCATATTGATAATATGCTTTGGCTCTCTTTGATCGGCTGTTCGGCCCCTGTTCTCATAGTGAGCTTTCGCCCGGTCACTGAGGAATTCTTTAAGGTGTCCATTCTCGAGCAAGCGGGCGACTTCCTCTCTCAGTTGTCTGCAATCTTCGGTTTTGTGACCATGAGTGCCATGATACTTACATATAAGGTTGGGATCCCTTTTAGAAGGATCGGACTGGATCGGTCTCGGCCATCTAGTGTCTTTGATATGTCCGATAGCCGAAACCAGAGTTGCTGAATCTACGTTGAAATTGTATTCAGACAGACGGGGCGCTTCTCCTAGTTGAGAATTGTCCCTCCCGAAGTTCCCCTTCGGTATCGGCCTTCTATTCCCTTGACTTCGATCATTCATGTTTTCATGCCTTGGGGCTTTGAGTCCTCTTGATGAGGGCCTTCGATCTTCCAGAAATGGTCGGTGCCTATCTCGGATCGCCCTCGATTCTCGAAGATTATCTCTTTGCTGTCGATCAGGGATTTTTTTTGTGTAAGAAGAAGTTGACGCAATCCCGACCTGGTCGTCTTCTATTCTGATTTTGGACTGATATCGATTATGGATGTCTGCCCATGTGACCGCCGGATATTCGATTAAGCTTTGCTTCAATTGTCTCGAAGCAGCCGAGCTATCAACATTCAACCCTTGCGTGAAAGCTTGTACTGCCCAATCGTCAGTAACTGGTGGTAGATCCATTCGCTCCATTTGAAAACGGGAAACGAATTCTCTTGGTGTTTCACCACTGTGTTGTCTGACTTTGAACAAATCAGATTTCCTCGTTTCGACTTTAATAGCCCCTGCATGGGCTTTTACAAAAGTATCCGCTAACATAGCGAAAGAGTCGATGGAATTTGGTGGTAGGTTATGATACCAAGTCATTGCTCCCTTGAATAGAGTTTCCCCAAATTTCTTTAAGAGAACGGACTTGATTTCATCGTCCTCGAGGTCATTCCCCTTTATAGCACAAGTGTATGCTGTTACGTGTTCGTTTGGGTCGGTAGTGCCGTTGTACTTTGGGATTTCTGGCATGCGAAATTTTTTAGGTATCGGTTTTGGGGCGGCGCTGGAGGGGAAAGGTTTTTGTATGAATTTTTTGGAGTCTAAACCCTTCAATACCGGAGGTGCTCCCGGTATTTGGTCCACCCTTGAATTGTAGTTTTCAATTTTTTTTTCGCCAGATTCGACTCGCTTTGTTAGTTCTTCTATCATTTTAACAAGCCCGGAATTGAATCCCGCGCTGCTTTCATCCGGTGTAACTGTGGCCGGTTCATTTTGTTCAACCGCAGCTTGGGGAGTGGTGCGCTCTGCTCGGTCTGGGCTTCGAGTGCGACTTTGTAGCTGTGCTATAGCTACCCGTTGGGCTTGCAACATATCGAATATTATTTTGAGGCTAATTTCGCCTTCCCCGCTTTGTTGGTTTCTTGAACGGTTCTCCCCTCGAACACTATGTACTGAGCCTGATGCTTGGGCGGCTTCGACCGCTACATGGGAGTTAATATCGGCTGGAATTTCATGTCCGTCCAAGTTGTTATTTTCTACTTGTTCATTAGCTTCGTTTCTGGGCGGAGGTATTTGAGCCATGCTTGTCACGATTTTGTGAAAAATAGAGGACTTATTCACACAATGATTACAGAATTGCACCTTCGTTGCTTGGAAAGAATTTACTAATATCCTTAGCCCCACGGTGGGCGCCAAACTGTTTTACCCTTGAAATTGGGTAACAATTGAATTTATAGTGAGACTAAGGATCCGTAAATTATTTCACTATCAGGTGAAGGCGAAATTTACGTGTTTATAATTGAAACAACAATGGGACGATCAAATTATCAAATGATAAGAGGTTCTGAAGAAGAAAGATAATGCGAGAGCTTGCAAAGAATTCTATTTTTCAGATTATCCAGAAAAAAGTGTGTGTACATAGGATGCATTTCATCCTTATAAACTCTTTTTCCCGCCTGGGTTAGCTGAAGAGTTTCTGCATTTAATGTTACATGGGTAAGTGCAAAGGTTACATAGATAAATGTAAAAGATACCTGGATAAGTGTAAAGTCTTACAATAAAAGTGACATGCGAATTACAAAGGAAAACATCAATTATTACGAGATTCAGCATATTTAATATTTCTAAATAATGGCATGACTGTCGAGGAAATACGAGGATATTCGACTCGTCCGGAGATGGAATGTGATGGGTTAGGATCGAACCTCGGCTGTTCGACCTCTTTCTGATCAACCGAACCGGATTCGGTTCTCGAATTATACTTCATGATTTCGGTCCATGCATTTCGACCTAGTGATTTCCGACCCGGCCTTGTTCAGTTGTATTCGACCTGGCCTTGTTCAGTTGCATTCGACCCAGTACACATGTTATAAATACATCTCACGGAGCATAGTCTCCTTTTTTTTAAATAATTTTTTCTCTAACATATTAGTTGGGATGTTTCCTTATTTCAGCTATTGGATACAAAGTAATAGTATAAAAAAAAAGGTAGGTTCTGTGTGATTTTTTTTTTTTTTTGAATGGATGAATTCAGTCTTTGTCGCTAGCATATATTTACAAAAAGAGTTCAAATGTGTTTTTAGTATTGACTTCCAAGTTGTTATAAGTTATGGTAATTTTCTGAGAGGTTTATCTAAATTATCTTTTGCCTTCCGAAAATCTTTATTCATCCTTCAATGTAGAGAATGTGTTGCCAACAGATCTAGAATCACTGAAAAATCTTCCTTATCATGGCACAAGCGTTTAAGTAGGCCATAATTTTACTGAAATGATTGAAAGATTGATCAATAATGGTGAGATTTTACCTCCTTTAGACTTTGATGATTTGGGAACATGCATAGATTGCATAAAAGGAAAATGCTGGTAGACATGTTTTTTGTGTGAAAGAAAATGTTTTTTGAATACGTAATTTTTGCCCCACGTAGGAAATTATTCCTAAAAATATTCAAAATAATTTTAATTGCTTTCTAGAATTTTAGGAATTTTATTTGTGTGTTTGATTGCATTTTTATTGCATTAATAGATCATTTGCATCATTAGACATATTTAAAACCATCAAAAACATTTTATCATTCATCTTTGCATTTTTAGACTTTTATTCATAGTTTTAAAGGCATAATTTCATAAATACATGATTAAAATACAAATATACATTAGTTTGTTTATCCTTGTTTTGAATTTTAGGTTTAAGTAATGAGTTTAATTAGTTAAATAATTAATCAATTAGGGAAATAGATAGTTTGGTTAATTTTGCGAAAGTTTGTTCTAGTTAGAATTAGAATAGCTAGTTTAGAGAATTTAAATAAAAGAAAGGTAGAGAGGGGCATGATAAGTCTACAATTAAAACTGTGCCAGGGCCTCCGACGGCCCAATTTTCTCTCAAAACCCGTCCACACCCAAGGAGCCCAGATCCACCCTCACCCGGTCCAGTCCAGCTTCTAAACCAAACGATAACTTTCAACTTCAATCCATCACACCGTCCGTTCTCCTGGATTCAATGTCTGTGAACTCATCAACTCTCCCCTTTAAAATGTCGGATCAGCCCCCCCAAGCACTCTTCTCAAACGCCTCTTCTCACCCTCACTGTTGCTCCGCCGCCACCGCCACCGCCACCGCAAATCGCCTACGGCGGCGGAACCAACCCAAACACCACCAAATTATCACTCTACACTCCCCTCTTCTTCTTCTTCATTCTTAATCTATTGCCCGTTTCACTTAGAACCCCGTAGAATTCGTTCGATTTGTAGATCTAGGAATTGAAAACCTAGATTTCTCTTCCCTTTTCGATGCTTGAGCATACCTGGGCTGTTTTGTGTTGCTCGTTACATCCTCGTCTTGGCCGTTTGACTCTCACGAGTCTTTTCCCTCAAGAAAATTCGTCCAGAATCACATTTCGAGCCCTATTCCTTGGAGGAAAAGACCTTTGGTGGTCAGATCCTGATAGAGCAGGCATCACTAGTATCTCCTCATTTCTGATTACCCAGGGATGGTAAGGTCCTATCTACTTTCTTTTTCATTCCTTTCCTTGTTGTTCTTGTTTCTGATCGTTTAGCTTTTGAATAAATTACACTGATGGTTTGTTGAGAATTACGTGTTTAATTAGTAATTTTGTTTGGTTTAGTCATTTTGGAATTGATTGTTTACTCACGATTCTGTGGTCTTTCAGTTCTTAGTTAGGATTGTATCTTCGTTTAGGTCTGATAATTGTTGATTTTGGTCGTTCTTAGTTTATTAATTTAAGTAGGATTTTTAGATGTTTAAATGGCAGGGATTAGTTTGATTTTGTTCTTTGAAAAGGTAAGTCACTTGGCCTAGGTTTTAGGGTGCTGATAGATTGCAATTAACCAAAGTCTAAGGGGTATGTGGGGAACCAAAACCTGGGGAATAATTCTGTTAGCTGCTTATTCTAGAAAAGGGAAGAAAGGACTAAGTTGCAAAGAAAAGAAAAGGGGTTGGGTATTGGGTTTGTTAGATAAATAACAGAATCTGGAGGGATTAGAAAGAAAGAGAAATAACGGAAAGATGTTTGATTTCTGCTCTATATAACAGACACGCATTGTGCAATCACGAATAGACACTCCTCATTTTGTCATCTGCATATGCTCACACATACAATTCACTCCCCATTCATTCTCTCACTCACACATACAGACTCTCCCTCGTACTCTTTCACTCTTACACACGCTCAAACACCTTAGTAGTAGCTGGAAATTCAAAATCCAAATCCGAACTTCAAATTTTCAAAAAAAAGGAAAAGAGTTGCAAAACTGCTTAAAATTTCAGTTCCTCTTCTTCACAGTCTCTGGGAATTTTGAAGTTCAATCGAGCTGTGAGGTTTCATTGTTGTTGAGTTGCTGTTCTCTGCATATTCAAGTTCCATCTTGCTGATTTCAGTCCCTGTTTGGTTGTTCTAGTTTGAGTTACTGCAGATATCATAATTACTGCAAAACTGCTTAAAATTATGTCACGCTTCCAATTAAGTCATTGTTATTTAGATATCACAGTGTTATAAAACCTGCACTGATTTCTTCATCTGTTGTTTGTTGAATGCCTTTTGCATATTGATTATGATTCTCGATTAATATTGAATTATTATTGAAACAGTTGATGTAACTATCACCTAACATCTGCTGTGGACTCAAGTAACAGTAAATCTATATGTAATCGAGTTTGATTCTGTGATTTGATGTTTACTCGTTGGTCTGCTGATTAGTAAATTAGCGATGATAAATGTCATGCTTGAATTGAAATTGTTTGTGATTGGAGCTAGAAACTTGTTCTCTCATTGCTCTAGTTGAGTAATTGTTTTAATCATATGTTAAGTGGTGTTTCAGATTCAACTGGTCCGTGAATTTGACCACCAGTTGGTCAACTTCATTGGCTAGAGATCCCCAGGTGAAATCAATGAAATTCTGAGTTTCATCTCGATAGGCAGGGATGAACAGAAACGAAGATCTGGAATAGATTTTAGTTTTACGATTATTAGAGATCATAATTGTAGTTATTAGAACAGCTATCTTAATGTAATAATTTGAATCAAATTAGATTTAGATCTTTGTTTGATATTGCGATCCAGTCCGTGATGAGGGATTAATTATATGAATGATTCTGAAGATTGCAAGCAATATTGTTTTACTGGTTCTTACAGTTTAAGAATCATTAATTACTGGGCCTGACAACATTTTGGCCCAGTTAGTAAACTTTGTGACTGTAGACTCAGGCCTTTTGGAAGTTTGAATGCGTTATGATTGGGCCGCCCTTTTAGGCCCGTTGCTGCCACAACTGGGCTCTAATCACTGACTTCATGTATGCTTGTTTGTTGAAGGCAACAATAATAAATTTAGGTTTACTTGCCTCCCAGATATGCGGCATTAGTCAAATGACCAAAAATTATTCGGTAAAATTGAAATGGGCCTTGGACACAAACATCCTCCACACTTGCTCACCAGCTTTAGCAATTTTCATAATTAACCCAACTCCCGTGAGCTTTAGATTTAAGCCAATAAGGTAAAAGCCTGCTTAACTCAGTTGAATAATGTGAATATAAACCTTATTTAATAATTACGGGCCTTGCACTCACAAGTTAGGTGGTGAATGACTTAGAATTAACTAGACAACTTAAGAACACTCCTAGAATGCTTTAGTTACGTTTTAATCTATTATTATGGTTATGTATATGTTCACGTGATGTAACTATGATCCCAAAATAAATTGAGGTATGTGTACGCCTACGTGTAACATGATCTTTGCACAGTAACGGAATAGATTGACACACACGCTATTCGTTTCAAAAGATAATTTCATAATTTAATAATTAAAGCGGTAAAAGGTAAAATGCACATAGGTTCTAAAACGCGTAATAATCTGTTAATTAATAAGCCGAGTGTAGACTGTAAAGCGACTGCAGAATTCGTGAATGCCTAAAATCTTCTCCCAGGTTAATAGAATTACTTACCCGATCTTTTATGTTTTGTAGGCTTTAAACAGAGTCAATTTTCTTTGATTTGGGATTTTAAAATTGGTGACGTGGGAGTTCATAATAATTATTTCAAGTGGCAACTCTAAAAAATAAAATAAATTAATTTCATTTCAATAATGTAACTTAAATTGAAAAAATTCCTTTCCCCGTAAAAAGGATGTGTGACATTCCGTACAAAATTTTTTACTAAAAAATATTTTCCATGGGAAGTGTTTTTAATACGCTATTGGTGAAGTGAAAAACAATACTTTTCCAAAGAATATGCATAAATTTAATGGCACTAGCAGCAAATTAGATTGTTTTGATGGTAAAACTATTTGAGTGTTAGCTTGAGAATAAGGTCTATGTAATGGTCGTTGAGCATGACATGAAGTATAAAGTAGGAAATTAAGTGGCTTTCACCTATGAGTGAGGAAGTTATTTTTTTCCTTTTGGTTAAAAATATTTTACTTGAAAATATTTCAATAAACCAAACACAAGAAAATATCATCTTCCTGAAAAATATGTTTCAACATACGAAATATACTCAGAAAAAAAAATGGTGCAACTATAAGTTCAAGTCGCTCGTTGGCAGATATACACAAAGACAGTAGAATTTAGCTTCTCTTTTGTGGTAATATGTTTCATCATTTTTATTGATGGCTTTTTTCTAATCCTGTTACCTTTACACGATTAATAGAGAAATTTGAGAGCTTGAGAAATTCTACTTATATTTTTAAGATTAAACTAGAGGAACAATTAGTAAAAGTCAGCAACGTAATGTGGTTCTGCCGCACATCTTAGCACTGAAAAAACTCCTAAGGTTCACATGTATAGATGAAGTTTTATAGTCAACCTCTGCCTCTCATATAGCTTTATTTTCCAAAAGCATCATTCTTTTCCCCTTGAATTAAGGGGAGGAAAGATGGCTTGCTAAGAAGGGATGGGATCAGAACAACACAACAAAAATGATGAAATTAATAAGCATGAACAAGCTGAAGTATCAGGAAAAGGACTTACGAACTTGTTACTTGTGTTTGGTTAACTAGACTACTACCATAGATATGATGCCACTCAAAACATATAGGACCATTTACCTAATATTTCCAGAATTGTGGTATGTTAACAATACACCATGCCTTGACGTTGCTTTTTTAAGACAGTCAAACGCAAAAATTGTTAGTTGCTTTTTCATTCGAAATGGATAAATGGATAAATGCTCTTTTGCCCATGTCGAGAACTCGAGATACTACAATTATGGAGTCTATACATGCAAAATTTATTAAACTTGATATGGCAGGCATACTTATTGTATAATAAAAAAGTCTGTGATTGATTTGTATGATGGCATGAGACTTTTCTTTGTCATTGCATGTTCTTGATTGCAGCATATATCTTTGCAAAAACTCGTGTTTTTTTAAAAAAAAATAAAATAGAACCACCTAGTTTACAAAATCATATGTCAGAGTGGAAATATCATAGATCAACAATAAAGTATTTACATAGGAGGGGCACTAAGGCAAACCTCCCAGGTCCTAGTCGAGGAAGGGTAGAAGTAGGTCTAAGAAATATTGGGGAGAGGTGATTAGATAGGATATGGCATTGCTTTAGCTTATCGAGGACATGATCCTCGATAGAAAGGTGTGGAGATCGAAAATTAGAATTCAAGTCAGAGAGTTTCTCCTAATCTTACCGGTAGTAGTATTAGTAATATTCTTACATCTTCGTGTTCTTAGATATCTTTGTTATTCTTACAAGTAGTATTAGCTAAACATGTTAGCTATATTTACTTAAACACAGACCTGTTTGTGATCATAGTAGGTTCACTAACATGGAGTGTGGGGGGGACGTAGGGTGTAATTATGAGAACACAATTGTGACTGGAAACAACCATCAAGATTACCAGTAATTTTGTTTTACAAAAAACAAACCACACAAAAAGAAAGAAACATATAGAAAGAAAACCGAATGAAGCAGTCTCTAACAGTTATTTGAAAAAGGAAAGAGATATGAAAGAAGCTAGCTAGCTCCTTGGCACGTTGGAATACATAAGAAGTTGTATGTACTGGCGTATTTGGTAAAGTTGCTGATATGTGATCAGGAGGTCATAGGTTCGAACCATAAAAAAGCCTCTTGCAGAGATGTCCTTCCCCGAATCCTATTCATAATGAAAGCTTAGTGTATTGGGCTGCCTTTTTATTCTTTTAATTAAGATGCATATGCTCAGAAAGCTTCCGTCCATTTTATATACCATGAAGTCATATCACTACCGTTGTTCCAGAACAACATCCTGACCAGTAGGAGTAGCAAACTGGTGAAGGTGCTCGTCATTCTCAAAGACAGACATTGTTGTTCATTCAATGGACGGAGGCTTGTATTCCTCCATCATGGGTACTTATCAGGGAAAAATACTTGCTTATGAAATGACCTCCTAAGCATGCTCTCCCCCATATTCACAAGTGTTAATCAAACGTAAAATCGATACTTATCTCTTGAAGAGTGATCGTGATCGTAAAAATACCTTCAAGTATGAGCAAAAATCGTCCACTAGATCATCTTTCAGTTCCACGGTTTTTTACTGTGTGACTCGAATAATACCCGAAATTAGCAAAATTCTTGTGGGCGAATTTTCTCCATGGAAAACGTGTAGTAGAACCCGTAGCCTCCTTATAGAATAAGACCCCTTTATATAGCTACAAGTTTTAGGATTTAAAACCTTTTCCTAAACCTGTTGGGTCTCCCTTTTCCATCAAGAAATGATATTTCATTTAATTCCCAATTATTCAGGCACACTAGCTCAACATGCTTCGTTCTAGCATGAAAAACCGGGTTTAGAGCATTCTAAGTAGCAGGGACCACAAAATTTAATTAACGAGGCTTCCTATTATGGACTTAATTTGAAATATCCGAATTAATACTATCATAATAAATTATGAATTATTCCACTAAAAATTCGTAATTGCACTCCTCTGTTTCATTTCAAAATTCACCCATTAAATCTTATTTAACTCTCCATGTTAAAATTTAGATATTAATCAATTAAATTAAATTACTAGCAATTTAATTTATTGATTATTTCCTTTAGACTTTCGCTTAACATATTTCATGTGTTGGATACAAAATCCACCAGCCGGGTTTACACATGAAAACTTATAAGCTTACAGAAAGGGGTATCATCAAACTCAAAACCGAATCATGGATTCTATCAACTAATTATTATTTCACAAATGCTATTTGTTATTATCCAATTTATTAGGCATACACTAACTCTGAATAGAGTTATATCTTTTAATAAATCAAAACAATAAACAAATCACATTGATCATAATAATTATATCAGGATTAGGAGTATAAGCTCATTTAATGAATTAGAGAAAATATTTTATATATATTCAATAAAAAAACATCTTTTCTCAAGTTGGTCCGTTCAATATATACTAAGCACACTAGCACAAGAAGTCGGAGTAAAACCATTCCCACAATCAAGACAATTTATACTTTAATCTAGTGCTACAATCATCAAGATATTTTGCCCAATAATATCTTCGCTTGTGAACATAATTTATTAATTATGAGAACCGACAATTTAATCTTTTGTGCATGAGCTAAGACTCCATACACTAAATTGTCTACTACATAACTAAAGGACAGACATGTAACAAATGATCTATTTAAAATAGTATTTTATTGAATTGAATAAATTAAATAAATAATTGTTCCATAAAAAAAAAACACCACACTATGTCTAAACTGTATGGTTAATGATATATCCCAACACAAACAAGTTTATTATTCATATTTAGCAATTCAAACTAATTGCGTAGATTAATTAAATTGTATGAGAAATTAAATTGAAGGTGTTAATGATAAAGAATTAGCCTGATAACAAGCACCACAACCAGCTCCTTCTTTGTAAAGGCTAGGAATAGCAGCAGGAAGTCGACCCCCATTGAATCCCATAGGCGTATCCAAGGAGAGGGATATGAGTTCACGTGAACCTATATTTTTCTTCCTAAATCATGTATTATAATATTATATTTCTTCAAAATTATTTAAATATATGTGCGTGAATCCATGTTCAAAGACTACTATGGTGCAATTATTATTGGGTGCACCTCTACAATTAAAATTGACAGTTCAGATCCCACTCTAAACGCATTGTTTTCGGCACGGATTGTAGATATATATATGTGAAAATTACTAAAATTTCAAAAAGAATATAATATTGAACCTATAATTTTAAAAGTATAGTAGGTCATGGTAAGAGACTAAAGTTATACCAGTCAAATATAAATTCTAGATTCATCTACCCTTTTGAAAATCTGGATCTGCCTCTGTTGAAGCCTATTGCTAAATCTCCATAATCACACGCACAGCATTCGTGCTTGCTTACCCCAATTATGGATGTGTTAATTAACACGATATATAAAGTGAAGTCTCATACTGTATGCTATTTGCGAAAGATATTATGTTATGCTAATTGGTGAAATCAGTGAAGGTGTCCGCTAAAAGCTTAAACTATAATCTGAACTGGGAACTGGCATAGGCTAGTAGAAACATACACATCACAATTCCTTTGCTAGAATGTCCCCTTTCCTGTTTTATATGCATTTAGTTTCTCCGAAGCCCACTCATTTTCTTTGATATTATCTCTGCTGAAGAGCTTCTGTTTTCAGTTTCTTATATCAGTAGCTACTTTTGACAAATTGAAGTCTCCTTCACTACTACTGTTATACATTGGTGTCGAAAAGACTGTTAGAAGATTCCCAATGGAGGTTGGTGGTAATGGAGGCGAAACACTTTGTCGAATATTTGTGTACTGGACCAACTGATGAGATTGATGAAAGGAAGCTGCATTAGCAGCACATTTGTAAACAAGTGCATTCACGACCTCGTTCCTTGTCGGATTTTGTACTCCTGATTCAGCTTCAACAAAGGATTTGAGGGCGCTTAGTTTCAAGGCAGAGAAATCAAAAGTCTTTTCTATACATTCTTGCTTTTTTTTACTCACTGGGGAAACAAGAGGACCATCAGGCAGTGGTTATGGTATTACAGAATCCTCAACAAAGTATGGACTAGACGCGATTTTCATGTTTGGATCACGTGTTAACGACGCCCAATCCCTTAAAAACCAGTAGCAACTGCATCCATCTCCCACCTTGTGTGATAAGCAGACATTGATTGCTATTTCTCCGCACTCGAAATGACGGAGTTGTATAGTGTTATAAGATGTAGTGCTATATTAAAACTTAAGTTGTAGCAATAACAATATATACTCAGTAAATCACACGATTGAAGAATATATATTTATATGTGTGTGTGTGTGTGTGTGTTTGTGTGTGTGAATATATACATATATATATACATACACAATTAATTATATATTGTTACAAAACAATAAAAGAAGAAGAAGAGTATTGCTGAGAAAAGTAGAGAGAGATAATTCTTATTGATTTGGGATGAATTACAATATAATAGAACACCTATATTTATTGGAAAAAAGTGGCTTAGCCACCAAGTAACAAACTATAAGATCTCTCTAAAATATAAACATTCACCTTAAATATAATTCTATTTATAACACTACCCCTTGAATGTCTGTTCAACAGATTATGTGCCTTATTAAAACTTTAACTAAAATAAAACTAGTGGGGAAAAAATTTTGTGAAGGAAAAAGAGTACACATATCTAACAATACGTCTTTTGGTTGCCTCGTTAAAAATCTTTCAAGGAAAACCAGTGGGACAAAACCTTGTAAGGAAAAAAAAAGTATAAACCGTATTAATTCCCCCTGATGAGAGCATCATTTCACATCCTTGAGCCTCCGCATCTCAATCTTGTACACTATCTTCTGGAAGGTTGACATCGGTAGAGATTAAGTGAACAAGTCAGCCATATTATCACTTGAATGAATATGTTGCACCTTGAGATCATCATTCTTGTATATATGTAATGTCTTCATATAATGTCGTGAAATAGCCTTTTTAATATCTCTATAGAGGTAAAAAATCTCGCTATCACATTATCATGCTTATAGTTATAGCAAGATACATATATGCACAAATTGCACTTAGGATGTGGTACTTCAGGACCAAGAATTGTATATGTTTTAAGCGATTTAAATCCTTCAGGGATTGTCATATAAGTATAGTCAAATAAGCCATACAAATAGACTTTAGATTCACATCAAGTTTTCATCATGCCAGTCATATAAGATACATGAAAGTGATTGCACACACTATTGACTTTATACTTTGAGTGTTTGAACTGCAGGTCCAAAATTACATGTCTTTCGTATGAAACTAATTCTACTTGAATTGTTTCTCCAGACTTAAGATCCTCATATATATTTAGCATTATCATAGATATAATCGATGAACATTTTATATCGGTTCCAACTACATTTTTTATAAAGACATGACATAGAGATCTCTTCGTTCATATTTTCAGGTGCCTGAACCTCTCCTGAGGTTTTTTGAAGTATTATGTCATGTGATCTTCTAGATCACTTGCCTCCATGTTATGATCATTTTGATCATTTACTCATCTTCTTTATCAAGAACTTTATATGAAGTCAATTTGTCTATTTGCTTTAAATGTACCATAGACTTTGTCCTTCTAGGACTTATTCTAATAGGAGCATTTGCAATGAGAATATAACTACTTTTTTTGGGTCAGCAAATGCGTTTGTCATTCTTTACAATATATTGCAGATGAATTATCTTTTTATGAACTCCAAGTTCATATCATATTATTCGAGGATCGAGATATACAAACAGTAATACATTCCACGTAACTTTTTTTCAATTGTTTATTCTGTCTCCCCTCATGTTAGAAAAATTAACTTACTTGCTCAACTTTGGAAATCCACCTTTGTGCGTTATGGTGTTAATCAAAATATACAGCTCACGTTAATAATAACAAGATGAAATTATTTGGTTCCTGACCCAGAACCACTTGTGAGAGGAGAATGTAATATACTTTCGTATATAACGTATATCAAACTGATTAGATAACTTTGTTCTCATAAATAATAGTTTAGCTATTAAGTGGAGGCACTTAATAAATTATTTTGCTTAACCAATTCTAGTGTAAACCAACTTATCAAGATGTATTGTCTTGAATAGAAAATCTGAAAATTATACTTTAAAATAAATTATTGAGCAAGTTACCACACAAACACCAGGTTGCGGGTTAATAGTAATCAGACATGTGATCATCTCAGAGATGCATCATATGTGATATACATGGCAGGTGAATGGACCCATATTCACCTTTGATATATCCAACATTCATATGATTCAATCCCAATTTTAGTTGGTCTATTAATTAATGAGAACAAGCAACATAAGAGAATTCATAGAGAACTTTCTAGTTCTTTAATATTTACCCATGTGAATTCTCTTTTATTTTTGCACATCATACTTAAATTAACATGGCTAAACCAATTATGCCAACTAAATAAATTATCAATATTGATAAACTTCAGGTTTACACCATGACATGTGCAATTATCAAGAAACTCCAAGTTTATTATTATATGAGCTTTTATATCAATAAACTTCTACTTTATTGTGGTATTATTTTATTTGTGTAGTACAAATTGGAGAATAAAGCGGGTAACTTTTCACATACATATTAACCAGCTACAAGTTGTTATTGTAGTATAAGATATTAAATCTTTCCTTTATATATAGTCTCAATACGGCCAACCGCTTTCGAGAATATTTTAGAAACTCAATAAGTTTCTTTGAGACTTACTACGACAAAATACCTTATTGATACTTAATTTTAACTCTCCAAAATAGTATAATTGGCTCTTCCAGAGCTCTCAATTAATTTTGTAATACCACATATTCATCAACATCCATATGGTGAATATCTCTTTCAAGGAGAAAGTTATATTATTATGGTCATGGTCAAAATTATATGCAAGATCTATTTCTTGCATTACTGTTGTCCTTGAATAATTATATTGCCAAAATATTTTGGCATACTATAGATACGTGACCAATGATCATTTATGCCATAATAATGACATTATTTTCTTATTTTCTCTCAAACCTTCTTCTAGAGGTGAGTGTGGTATATTCACTACCGCTAGCATGTTTATATTATTTCAAGAATGAATATGTATTCATAAATCACATATTGTCATATTCACATCATGAATGGATCATAATCATTTATATGTACTTTACAAAATCTCATATCAAATCGATAACAAACAATACTTTCACAGAGTGAAGAATTATTTTGAGAATCTTTATTGTACTCATTACCACAATGATGCGATTATAATTTCGTCTATTACCACGTCTACTTCTATTGATACCTTTACGATAATAATTTTGCCTTCTTTCAGACATATCACATATTGCTACCACATTCTCTTAAGGGAATGGGAATGACGCAAATTCAATGGGACGAGTTTTCACTTCTTGTGCTCACATATGAATTTGATCAAGGCAAGACATAGAAATTTTACTGCTTCGGGTGGTTATAATTTCTTAGAAACTCCATTAGAGTTATAATCAAAATTTATTATCTTTGCTTTTTCTAAAATCAAATTATAGAATGTCAAGAATTTAAACTAGAAAAATAAGGTAAAATACTTACCTTAAATCCAGAATTTATTCTTGAGAAAAATTTATGGAACAATTGACAATCATTATACTCAATATTATGTATAGGTTGAGCACCATACACGTATCCCAAAGCCTCTACTCAATTGGTTGGAATCTCGTGCTAATAATGTGTTATAAAATAATAAAAGAAGAAGAGGAGTATTGCAGAGAAAAGTAGACGGAGAGAATTCTCATTGATTTGGGATGAATCACAATGGAATAAAACACCTCTATTTATAGGGAAAAAGTGGCTTACCACCAAGTAACAAACCCTAAGATCTCTATAAAATATAGACATTCACCTTAAATATAATTCTATTTATGACATATATTACATAGTACCTATAGTTAATGTTGGAGCGGTCTAGTCTAAGTATCGGCTATAACACGTTTAAAAATAAAATGTATAGTGTTATAAGATGTAGTGCTATATTAAAACATAAATCGTAGCAACAATAACATATACTCGGTCAAATCACACGATTAGGAAACAAAGTGGAGAATAAAGCGGGTAACTTTTTACATACATATTAACCCGCTACAAGTTGTTATAGTAATAGAAGATATTAAATCTTTCCTTTATTTATAGTCTCAATATAGCCAACCGCTTTAGCGAATACTTTAGAAACTCAATAAGCTTTGAGACTTACTACGACACAATACCTTATTGATAATCAATTTTAATTCTCCAAAATAGTATTGTCACGACCCAAAATCCCAACCCGGTCGTGATGGCGCCTCTCATGAAGACAAGGCCAGCCAATCCAAACTAACTTCATTTTAACAGTTAAATAATACGAAAATAATATAAGTATGGTTAAATAATAGTAATTTACGGAAAAATATAGTAAACCATCCCGACTACAGCCCTCAGATCGGGGTGTCACAAAGTCATGAGACACTAATGAAATCCTGATAATAATATAACTATTACAATATCTTTGGCACAATTGTTTGAAGAAAGTGGAAACAACAAAATAAAAGAGATACGGGCTGCGAACGCCAACAGCTACCTCGTAATCTCTGAATCACCACCCTGACAATAGTAGTCAGTACCTCGGGGCGGAACCGATAACGCCTGAATCTGCACACATGGTGCAGGGAGTAATGTGAGTACTTCCAACTCAGTGAGTAATACATATAAA
>MCJB01001102.1:51185-116384 GCA_002018475.1 Nicotiana obtusifolia | reverse complement strand
GAATATTGTGTTTCTAACTTGAGCAATTCGTTTTAATAGTTAATGTGGATAAGATTGTTTCTTCAATTCTATGCTAAATTGCTTAATTGCTTTGGCCATCAATTAAGTTCTATCAATTATCTATGCTATGTTTGGGAAAACTAAGTTTAGATTAGAATAAGAATTGACGAGAGCATGTTCTTAACTTTATTCAAAAGAGCGGATTCGTGGTTAGGATAGGAATATACTTAATCACCATGCTTAATTATATAATCGTGTTCTTCATGCATTCTTGCTAGATTAGTTCCATAGGAATATAGGCATTAATCTTGTTAGGAATAGGCGAATAGTACTTCGGAAGAAGGCTATGAGTATCATTATCGATTAATTAGCAATCTTACATTAACTATATGAACGATAAGTCAATTAGAACGCAATAGGATTGGGCATAAAATCACAACCCTGGAATCTTTATTTTATTGATTACAATTACATATTTGTTCTTTGCAATTTCTAGATTTAAATTAGAATTAAAATTTAGAATAAACTATATACTAAACTTGATCTTTGCTTGATTAAATAACGATATTAGTTGTTATAAAGTAGTAACTTAAGTCCCTTGGGTACGATAATCCGGACTCATTGTCCTATATTACTTGTCGATCACGTATACTTGCATGTGCGTAAGGGAGCAACAACTAGCTATAGTTTAGGTCCGAAAATCACCAACTGAGATTCTACAAGAAAAGCTTGACTCCATGAAACTCCAAGATTTCCTAGTTATGTAAATGGCAAGCATCGTGTTTTGCTGGTAATGTCGACACTTAATTAGTAATATAGAAGTCTTTGTTTGTTAAAAGACTTGGTATATTTTCTATTTTATTTAAAACTTGAATTGAATTATAACCATAAATCTTAGTTTTAACTAACTTTAATAGAACATGTATGTTCATGAAATAGATGACTATTTTGAATAGTTAATTTGCAGTATACAGTGGCTTTATTATTGTATTCTGAAAGAACTTGTCTTAAAAGCCTCGCTAAGATTTTTTTTTGTTTCTCATCCGATGTCCGGTATTCGCATTAGGGTCTAATTAAATTTGGATTCGCGCCGGGAAGTCCTATATTGGGGGTAAAGCGCTCCCAACAAAGGCGACTCTGTATCAGGGCTCAAACCCAAGACATCTGGTTAAGAATGAAGGAGTACTTACCACTCCACCACAACCTTGTTGGTGTCGCTAAGAAAAGTTATTCTCACGTATCATAAGTCTTTCTTCTTATTTTCTGTTATTCTAATTTTCTAACAGGTAACAGGTTCACCTCCAAATCCCTGTGACAATCCAATTGGTGATCATTATTTAATTTGTTAAAGTCAATAAAGAACAAGATTGATTATTGCAGAATTCACAACATAGAAATTGTGTACAACATAGCTCAATTGGATAATCAGCTATCAGGGTACTGGTCAAAATTGTCACTAATTAGGAAACTAATGATTTCTCACCCATAAATTGAGTGGATTTGGTGGATGGATAGTGATGAAATGTTCACAGACATGACATTTGAAATTCCATTAGATAAATATGATGTCAAAATTTAATTATTCATGGATACCCTGAAATGTTAAATGAAAAATCTTGGGTTGCTTTAAATACTGGGAGTTTTCTACTTAGAAATTGTCAATGGCCTTTAGATTTGCTTGATTCTTGGGCACCAATGGGACCAAAAGGTACAAATTCGCGACGATGCTGGAAAAATTTTAACAGCAAATTTAAAGGGTAGGCCTAATTTTGAAGCAGATGATCAATCAGCACTGATATACCTGCTGATTTCGCGGAACAATAAGTGGATTGATAAGGTGTTTATTGAGAGTTCTTATTATTTACATGAATATTGGGCAGGTTTAGTTGATCGATACGAGGAAATGATCGGGAAATACAAACCAGGTTTTGGTGACGAGAGATGGCCATTTGTGACACATTTGTTGGTTGTAAGCCTTGTGGGAGTTATGGGGATTATCCAGTTGAGAAGTGTTTGAAGAGTATGAAGAGAGCTTTTAGTTTTGCAGATAATCAAGTGCTTAAGTTGTATGGCTTTAGGCATAGAGGATTGTCAAGTCCTAATATCAAAAGGATTAGAAATGATACTTTTAGGCCTTTTGGATTTTGTTGGTGAGTTTGATATTAGACATTCTGCACTTATAGGTAGTCTATGAAATTAAACTACTTAGACATTTTTTTTTTTTTGGCTTGGGTAGTTGTTTATTTTGTGTGGAAAATGTGTCCTCAATATTATAAATCTTCTATATCAATGTTGTAGAGTAGTTGTTTACGATGAAGATGGCTAGTAAGAATACATATAAATGATCTTAATTTTGTCTGAGACTAAAGCATAGTTATTGTTATTGTAATCTTATACACCATTCTTTATAGACTAGCAAAATGGAGATAGGGTTTGCTCCCATTCATTTAAGTTTCCTGAAACATTGTCATGAGTTATGTAAAATTCACTTTATGTGTTTCCGAAAGCTAAGCTCGACTACGAGTACTCTAAAAGGGAGCTTTGATGCATTAATAGGAGTTGAAATTGTATGACCAAGAAATTATCAGTTTAAGATGTGGAAACAATTTTTGTTGAAATGCAAAGTAATTACACTCTGCACAATAGACTCATTATGGTTTAGCTCTGACCCTAATTCCACATATAATAAGAGCTTAGCATACTGTCTTACATGTATTGTTCTATTATGTAAACTGCAAACATGTTAGTGATACATTTACAATCTTATACTAGAAGTTCGAAGCCTACCGCTTTCCCTCATCAAAATCATAGCTTTGCCTGAATAAGATTTAACTTGTGTTTTTTCCATAAGAATGACATTGTCAGAGCACATGGTGGTCTAATATATCCCAGATCCAAGTACAAGGCAAAATTTTAAACTTCATTTGTTTAGTGCATTTTATGACATATCAAACTTATCGTAACTACTATAAGAAATTATCCCAAAATCTCCGATTGGTTGATGAAAAACTTGGGAACACACTGAAAAAAGAATTTCTTTGATGGCAACGCTATTCGAAGTTGTTCAGTTTTGGATTTCCTCCGATTCAGTTAAGTTAATTTATGAAATATTGTCATCTGACATACTTTATTATGTAAAATTGTGTGAGTTATAGAAATTCCGTTGTGTTACCCGTTAAAGTTTGACTAGTAGTAGTCCCTTTTTCTGTCTTTGCTAGATCTTACCCCTTCTTAAGAAAGAGCACAATATATATAAATCTTTTCGAATTATTTACTATACGAATTTCTAGACACGTACCTTGCACGTGAATCACATGCTAATCAGTAAAAATATATTAAAATAGTATAAACAATATTAACATATGTATGTAATGAGTTATGTTAAATTTAAAGATAAAAATATAAGCTCAAACTAATAAATAGTAATTCTAAGTGATTGATATTTATTATAATTGCAAAGCACGAATCTAGAAACTGCTTTCAAGTAAATGTGAATTATCTTTCATTCTCATGTTGTGAAAGTTAAATTTTAAGGAGAAATCTTTCTTTATTAGTATTTTTTTCTAAATCAATTAGATGGATACTATATTACTTATATTTTAAATAGACATGTATAGTAGTATAAGCTAGATCTCTTTTACTTCACAAAAAATAGGTTGTACAACTTTTGAATTTAGTGTTAGATATTTTTTAGAAATTGCAGTTATTTTGGGTTATGACCTAGTGATGTGGTTAAGTCTTGGAAAACAATCTTTAAGCATTAAAAAGTTCTAATAAACTTGTCCCAACAAAGCAATAGAAATCTCCTCTATCTCCCACCTAAAAGAGTAAACTAAAATTGAGATAGATAAAAAGAAAAAAATGTCTTATGATGGGAAGTTTAACTTCCTTATGCTGTGTATTAATCTTATCAGCCTCGCATCTAAGTGATGACACGTATTGAGTGCAGGCATATATTAATATCATAACATAAAAATCTTACTCCACATTTTAAGCATCGATGAGTTGTGTGAATTATGTCCAAACTAATAGTTCATGGTTCATCAATTAAAAGCTTTCCAATTGTCACGATCCAAAATTCACTATAAGCCGTGATAGCGCCCAAAGCCAACACTTAACTGTTTATTTTTATTAATTTTAAAATCATGAATTCTATTTAGATAGAAAGGTCAGTGCATTAAAATAAATCATAGTTACGTTCAATTTAATTGAAATGGTGAGTAAAGTGTAACAATGTAAACAATCCATAAACAATTCTAGAATACCCCCAAAACTCGGTGTCACAAGTGCATGAACATCTATAAGAATGTACCATAACAATACAACATCTGTCTGGACTACAAGTTAGACAGAAAAAATGTAAATAATTCTGATGGAGACTCTGTATGCTGCGGATCGTAACATGGAATGCAGCTCATCGCAAAGTGCCCGCAATAGCCATGCCTTTGCGCCAAAAGACCACCAGGAATATATATACCTGCACAATAAGTGCAGAAGTGTAGCATGAGTACGTAAATCAATGCGTACCCATTAAGTATCTAGCCTAACCCCTGAAAAGTAGTAACTAGGGGTTGACATCGACACTTAGTAGTGGTCCAATAAATCAAGTACAATAGAAAGTAAATAAGTATGGGGCATGGTAAATAAACAGTGTAAACAAGTATAGGTACATGGTATAATCCTCCTACTGAATAGTAAACTCAAGCTCTCCTTTTATCAGTTACCTTCTCAACTGGAGTATATATATAAAACAATCCCTACCAGATAGGTCGTCACAATTCAAATCAGGAAAACTCACGGATACACTGGCTTCTTGTTAAATATTATGCATGATTCTGCCGAGGCGAATGGCCCGATCCCATAAGAGTGTTTCATGAAGTTGCCGAGAACGACCTGATCCCATAAGAGTATTTTATAGAAATGCCGAGGCGAACGGCCCAATCCCATAAAAATATGATACTTGATACTACCGAGGCGAACGACCGATCCCATAAAAATATGATACTGTCGAGGTGAACAGTCTGATCTCATAAGAATATGATGCTGCCAAGGCGAACGACCAGAATATGATACTGCCGAGGCGAACGACTCGATCCCATAAGAATATGATACTTTAACGGGTCCTTGACCTCACTCACGAATATACGTGTGAGTTATGAAATTTAAGGAAGCACAATTATAACTCACATGTGTGCTAATCAAGTAGCCCGTCAAATCTCTACAATAGCGTGTCCGTCACTCTACGCAAACCTAGTCTCAGGTCGTAACGAGAAATAAAGGAATTAAACAGGCAAGAATAACTCAACTATTACAATTAAAGCATCGCGTGAACATAGGTCTATCCGGACATAATCAGAAATTCTAGCATACGCACGGACACTCGTCACCTCATACGTGCGCAACTGCCACAACATGTAGCATATAACAGTAAAAACACCTACGGGATTAATTCCCTCTCACAGGGTTAGACAGGAGACTTACCTCGCTCCGAAGTTCCATAACCGGCTCCGACGCTTGTCTAACACCTCAAACCGATGCCCATCGATCCGAAACTAGTCAAATAATGTGCAAACCAATAAAAACATACTCTAATACTCATAATTAATCAATTTATAGCAATTCCTAACTCCGCTCGAAAAGTCAACAAAGTCAACCTTCGGGCCCACATACCCAGATTCTGAAAATATTTGAAAATAAACATCATACGTAACACCACGAACTCAAATATATAATTTATTCCGAATTCTATGTCTAATTTCGTGGTGAAAATCCAAAAATACGATTTCTAGGTTTTTTTCTTAAAAAATTTCATAAGTTTCCACAATTTCCATGTTAAATCCCTTATAGAATCCATGTAATTAACTTATAATATGTGGGAATTACTTACCTTGCAATAGATGAAGAAAATCTTGCCTCTAAGAGCTCCAAAAATCGCCCAACCAAATGAAAATATGAGAGAAATGGGTTACGTTCCGAAATGAAGTCTTAATAACAGCCTCAGATATCGCATTTGCGACAAGAGCCTCGCAAATGTGATAGTCGCGAACGCAAAATTAGCGTCACAAATGCGAAGCCCGACCAACAATCTCTGTGTCGTAAATGCAACCAAAGTCTCGCAAATGTTAGCTTAGGGACTTTGCAAGAGCGACTTCACAAATGCAAACTCCCCTGCCCCAGCCCATCTTCACAAAAGTGAGAATGAACTCGCTAATGCGGCTATCGCAAATGCGAGAACAGTGCATCAGAATCAGCTGAACCTCTACAAACTCCTCCGTAACGCGTCCAAAACTAATTCGAACCCTCGGGGCTCCAGACCAAACATCCACAAAGCCTAAAAACATAACGCGAACTTGCTCTCACGATCAAAACACCAAAATAACCTCTAGAATCACGAATCAGACGCCAAAACGCATAAAAATCACAATGAACTTCAAGAACTTCTAGAATTGCAACCAATCGTCCGAACCACATCAAATCAACTCCGAATGACACTAAATTTTGTAGACAAGTTTCAAATGACAAAACAAACATATTCCAAGTCCTGAACCAAAATCTGAACCTGATAGCCTTAAAGTCAAACCATGGTCAAACTTATGAAAAATTCCAAACTTTCAAACATTCAAACCTCGACGAACGCGTTCGATTCATACTTAAACATCCCGAAATGACGCCAAACTTTACGCACAAGTCACAAATCACGATACGAACCTATTCCAAGGATCGAAATCCCAAACGGACATCGATAACATCAAAGTCCACTTCAAACCAAACTTAAAAAATTCTAAAACATTCAAAATACCAACTTTCCATATTAAGCGCCGAAATGCTCACTGACCACCCGATACTCAACCCGAATATACGCCCAAGTCCGAAATCATCATATGAACATATTGGAACCTTCAAATCCTGATTCTGAGGTTGTTTACTCAAATGTCAAACCTTAGTCAATTCTTCCAGCTTAAAGCTTTCGTATTGAGAATTTTCCTTCTGAAACAACTCCGAACTTCCCAAAATTCAATTCCGACCACACGTACAAGTCATAATGCATAAAATGAAGTTACTCAAGGCCTCAAACTATCGTGCCACGTGCTAGAGCTCAAAACGACCGGTTGGGTCATTACACTAACACATTCGCTTTCAAATAGTATTTTCTTTCCTTGAGTATCTACGAAAAGATTATATGTCGTGTGGAATCTCAGGCCGAGCACTTATTAATCTCCATTGCGTCAACTTTCTTAGCTCATTACATAAGTTCAGTTCACACTGAAACATATGCATAAATTAATTAGGAATCTTCTGGTTTATAGCCAGACTATGAGATTGAAAGAAAACAATTCAAAGAAGAATTAAGCGCAGTCATGCCTTAGTGTACAGTAATGAATCAAGAAAAATATGCTTTTTAGGGATGCACTTCTTCATTAATAAATTGCAAAGAGGTTGAAGAGACTTGACGAATCACATATCTTTTTGCAAGTACAAGGAACATAACATATGATTTCTAGATGTCCTCAAATCTATCAAAGAAAATGCAAAAACAAGAAAACTGAAAAATAAGAGAACATTTTACTTCCAAATAGTCGGAGTAACCATTACGCAAAAACACTAATTAAGAATCATTTTTCTGATACTTGCCTAAATCTTTCCAGAGCGATGGCTTGTCAACTTCATAACAGCAAAAGCGACATTTAAAATCGAGCATAGCAACAACAACAATGTCCTACATTTTGCATATACGTCAACCACAATGATAATTCCTTTATGTGCTAAATTAAAAAATAATTAGATTAGTAAAGTTGATGCAATGATCTTACCGCATGTCTGTAATAAGGACCAAGCTGTTGGTGTCCTTGTCATCTTCTAGAGCAGTTATATTGGATGTGAGCTGCCACAAAGAATTTACAATGCCTTTTATTTATTCAAAGTTAATGACAAAAGGTATTGATAATATAAAATTATTCTATCATAAAGATGAACCTGGTGTGTTGGATACTTATTTATTTCCTAAAAAATCTCTTCGTTTTGAGAGAATGAAGAGTTATTAATTTGGTTAATGCTGGAAGGTCAAAAGGCTTAGATTGTGGTAAAATATTTTTTCCAATTAACAGTTCACCAGAATCATTATTTATCATTTAATAGGATTCCCAATTTAATAACCAACTTAATTTTCTGTGCATTTATGCAAAATAATTAATGACTATATTGGTGGAAACGAAATTGACATCTCAAGAGGCTGGGAATAATTAATTAGCAGGTGAAATGCTCTTCCCATTAAGTACATGCTTTAGAATAGTTTGGAAATGACTGATAGTGGCAATTAATTATTTAATAAGAAGTAATTTTATTTGGGTAATTTTATCGTTCAAGTTTTGAAGGATATTTTTAGTAAAATAATTTCACCTAAAAGTTTTTCACACTTATAATATAATATGATCTATCGGATAATTTTCTACAAGAACATAAAATACTTTAATCAATACATTACCGTGCCTGCCGATCTGACCGGCTTGAAACTTGTGATTTTAAAGTCGAGTCAATTAAAAATCATATATTTTCAAGCAAAGAATTTTCTTTTTTATGAAGACAATTTCGGGCAATTCTTTGAAGCTGATTTGTAAACAAAATATTCATTCTGTGACGCGAGGCTCCAACTTAAAAGTTTAAAATTATATCAAATTATTAAAACTATACCAAATCATACTCGGCAACTGAAGCACGAAGGAAAATAATCGGATGCCAGAATTTCAACACATTACGATTGTTGCTCTATAGCTATAAAAATATTTAAATAAAGCAACTTAATTCCATGTGATATATCCTATTTCGCATGAAGTAAAACACAAATACTTAAAATCTATTTTCATAGAAGATGCCAAGAGAATATCATTAGGATATGATTTGAAGGGATCCTCGAAATTCATGGTTGCTTTTGTGATGTCGTGCTATAATTTTATATATTTTGATGTTATTTACTCTATTTGCTTGTTGTTTGGATGCTAATTTGTGCAATAATTGAGCTTAATAGAGTTTATTTTACGAGTATGAATGCTTGGACATGAAGTGGAGAAAAGTTGCACGAAATGGTACCTCAAAACTACAAAAGGAGCAATAAAAGAAGACGTGCACGGCAATGCAAAGTCATGGCCATAGACAGTGCACCAGGGCACTGTTATTGGCGCCTCTAATAGTGCCTCGCGGGGAAATGTTGGCGCCTCCGACAATGCCCCGTGGAGTAATGTTGGTGCCTCTAACAATGCCCCGCGCCGACGATGCTATCCGAGCCACTTTTATTTTCTCACTATTTTTTGGACATGTAGATCTCAACCCTACCTTATAAATACCTCCTAAACTTAGTTTTGTAGGAGAGCAGACATTATTATAGAGGCAAGAGGCCAAGAAATACTCTGGAGCACGAATCACAAGAGTTTTTCTCTCAAATTTCCTTTATTTTGTAGTTTAATGCTTTTGGATATTACTATGATTATCTACACAATTATGAGTAGCTAAACTTTCTCATCTAGGGTTTTATGGAACCTCTTGCAGGATGACTTTTAATTACGTTTAATATAATCAAAAAAAAAAATTACGTTTAATATAATTTTGCCTTTGAATTTCTCTACTTGTTTAACTACATGCTTATTTCAGTTGATTGAATGATCATTGATTGACTGTGCCTATTTAATGTGTATTGCTTGAGAAAGGGTACATATTTAGGTAGTTGTTAACCAACATCACTCCTAACGTATGTGAGAAATCAATACAGAAGGTTTAAAGGTGGGATTAGAGATAATAAAACCTTGGTGTGATCTTAGTGAGCGATGAACTAGTGCCAGCTAGTGTAGTTCGAGAGAATATGTCTAATAAATTGTGGTAGTTGCTCGAGAGAGAATTACGACACCTGAAGTGCTCATGATCAGTAGAGGATAATTAGGCGAAATTATATAAGATGTAGCATGAAGGAGAAGTGGGGAAACCATAGCTCTAGATCTCCTTAATCTTGTCTCCAAAATCTTAGTATCTTTAGTTGTTAATTTACTATTTTAATTTATTAGTTAATTAGTTAGACATAAGAATCTTAATATTTATAACTTTGGAACTGTTCGAGCTTGTATTTTTAGTGATATTGAACAGTTATAGCGAAATCGTAGCTCTCTGTGAAATTTAACTTCGGACTTTTAAAGCGGATTATATTTACCGCGATCGCTTATCTTTTTTAGGACTAGAATAGGGTGTAATCACTTTATAAGAATAGGGTCTGACCAAAAACCTACCCACTTATAAAGTTCAATTTTATCCCAAAAAGGAACTCTTAGCAGCTGCTCTATAAATTTGTTTATTTCTTCTTCATCATCTAATGGAGGGTTCGAATAGTTGAGAAATGGTCTGTTTTGTCGGTCATTTTAGGAATGGAATATAAAATAGAGGGCTACGGGGAGGGAAATAAAGAAGAGAATTTGTAGTGGTTGTTCAAATGGTGTAATTGGCCAATGATGATGTATATAGGGAAGGAAGGGTTTATGTAATAGTGCAGTTCACTAGTGATATTGTCCCAACACAATTTTAAAATATGTTATTAGGGTTCAAAACTTGTTTATTTATATACCAAATATTGGATTCGCCAGGAGTGTGTCACAATTTAAATTTTATATACCGAACATCTATATGGAATTCGCCGCGGATATCTCAGTTTAAATTTTATGCACTATCGCGATAAAAATATTTACACAATTAGGTTACTTATAAGATAATCATAGACAAATCTTTATGTTCCGCATCAATAATAGTGTAAAATTTTTTATATTGACAACATATTGTATATAACGTATAACTTTTTGAACATAAAGTGATACCTAACGTTAGGGTGGTCTTTTGTTTTTGAACATAAAGAAAAGTAAAGAAATTAATAGATTTTGCCAATGTGCTAGTTAAAGTATTTATATACGATATTAAAAAGTATATTAAATTTACACAAGTAGAGTTGCTGAATCAACGCAATAATAACAGATCTATGCTCCCTGCTAGCTTAAGTATTTTTGCATTTTTAGATTTCAACGTGCACCATTGGGTAAACAAAAAGATATGATATTATTGTTTTTTCTTTAAATTTATTAAATTTACACAAATAGTTGTTAAAGCGACGCAATAAGAGATCTATGCTACCTACTTAAGTATATATATTTTCATTTGTTGATTCTAGCATACACAATAGGATAATAAAAAAGATAGTATTTATAAAGACTTGAAAAATACTCCATCACGAGCAAATTTATGCTATAATTAGCAATTTTTCACTGATGTAAATAATGCCATCCTAATTAATGTCCAATTGTAGCTCTACTCAAACTAAACAAAAATTAAAAACATACTCCCTCCGATTTAATTTAGATGAGGTAGTTTGACTCGGTACAGAGTTTAAGAAAAAATAGAAGACTTTTGAAATTTGCGGTCTTAAAAGCTTAAGGGGTAAAAACTTTATGGGGTCTTGACATTTGTGTGGTTCAGTGGCGGGTCTAGGATTTCTACTACATGGGTGCACTACTAAAAAAAAAAGAGGAAAAAATATATCTAGCGGAATTGATCCCTATACCTCTTGATAAATAACTTAACCTTCAACCAAGTGCACTATTCAACCTTCTTGTAGCATGAGTGCCAACAGTTAATATTATACCAATTTTAGAAAATATGTACATAAAATATCTAATTTTACAAAGAGACCATGGGTTCACGTGCCCCATACTTATACTTATAAATCCGCCCCTGATGTGGTTATAAAAGCTTCTCATTAAAGGTAAAATGAATAAAATAAAAATTTAAAATTAAATATTTTTCAATAATAAAAATATGTCATTCTTTTAAAACGGTCTAATAAAAAAAAAATATCATTTAAATTGAAAAAAAGAGAGTACTACCATGTCATAAGCAAATCCCAAGACATCAAAAATGTATCACTATATAAAAGCACATGTGGATGAGGTCTCCCCGAAAAGAGATTTCCCTAGTAGGTTTGTACAATGCCATAAAAAAAGATAGAGAGCCGCTCGATGACCACACTACTGTGGCTCGACTATGACCACACTTACGAAATGACATCAATGTCCTCATTCCAATTTCTCCCAACAATTTTTTCTCCAAAACACAATATTAAATATGGTAACTTCTTCCTATTCCCAAACACTGAGCAACGTGAAATCATCCCATATTCACATGCGAAAATCATTCATGTTCACATACGGAGAAAGATGAAAAGTCATTACATTCATTGTGTATTTTATGTGTATAGCAAATTATTGTATTTAAAAAACAATATGATATACGATCTTGAAGAATCGTTCACATTAACGGCTATCATTCCTTTTTTTCTTTCTTAATCTAAAAATAAATTCAAACCAAGAAAATTTTGACGGTGCAAAAAAATATGAATTTAAATAAACAAAACACAAATACAACAACCATGAAATGAACCAAGATAGTAGGTTTGATCGAGTTAGGGACGAGTTGTACAGGTCTTTAGGGATGACATCGGACGACAATTTATTTAATGAATACGAATGGATCGATGCTTGATTCACATGAAAGTTTCAACAATGTTATGCATTTAGATAATGATGATGAAGAACCCGGTAAAAAATATTATGGAGAAGCTGAGAATGGTGAGGAGTAGTTTTTAGGAAATGAGTTAGAATTATATGATGTTGATCGGGAAATGAAGAATGATTTCACTGAAGAGGATGTGGTTGTAGGTCCAATCTCCGGAATGTGATATAGAACATGCACGATTGAAAGGATTCTCCGTCGTCAAAAGAAATTCCAACAAGAAGGGTGGTACACGCCCAAGTATATAACTTACTGTTGTGATAGGGCTACGATTCTAAAGCTAGGCTCACTGTTGTTTTGGATGATTCTGGTTGTTGGCGCGTCTCTAAGGTCATTCATGATCACAATCATGATTGCTCCCTGCCATATCGCGCCTGATGGCTGGACATAGGTCCATTAGTGATTCTTTGAAGAGGGATCTTGTAGCTTACGATCAATTTGGAATTAGACCTCCAAGAATATTAGACTTGCTAAGATTCAACATGGTGGACTGCAAAATTTGAGTTGCACTCCAAAAGATTGTAGAAATTTTATTTTTAAGAGTAGGAATTTTAAAATGTAATAAGGAAACGCACAGTCATTGCTCTATTTTTTCGTGAAATGCAGGTAAAGGACAGGGAGCTTTTCTATTCAATAGACGTTGATAATATTGGTAGGCTGCGAAATGTGGTATGGGTGCATTCACACTGTAAGGCGGCGTATGAGCAATTCCATGATGCGATATGCTTTGATACGATGTACCTTGTGAATCACTATAATATGCCATGTGCTACATTTGTTGGCATCAATCATCATAGACAGTCCATCTTACTGGGATGTACTCTCACGTCTCATGAAGATATCGATAGTTATAAATTGGTGTTTAGAACTTGGCTTGAGGCTATGGAAAATGTTCATCCAGATGCTATCATAACTGACCAACGTTCGAGCATTAAGCCAGCCATTGCTGAAGTGGTGCCACATACAATGCATAGGTATTGTATTTGGCATACATTTTCTAAATTTCCTCTTTACTTAAGTGGTGTTCGTCCTTTTAAAATTGCACGTGGAGAATTTAAATCCATGGTCTTTGATAGCATTACTGTTGAAGTTTTTGAGAGAAAATGGACAAAATATATTGCAAAGTACATATGAATACAAGGAATTGGTTCAACAAGCTTTACTCTGAGAAGGAAAAATGGGTTCTTGTGTACCTTGATGTGTAGTTTTAGGCTGGTATGCTGTCTACGCAAAGAAGTAAGGGGAAGCATGCATTCGTTGATGGATATATTACCCGTCAAAGCACTCTTAGGATGTTTGTTCACCAATACGAGTTAGCTAAAAGAGCTAAGCATGAGAAAGAGTTGGAAGCAGAATACAGATCAAATGGCTTTCAAATTGTGTGTTAGTCATAGTTCAAGCAGGAGTAACAAGTAATTCAGTGTTATAAGCATACAGTGTATGAATTTTTCAAGACATAGTTAGGAAAATTGTATCATTGTGAAGTTAGCAGCCCCGACGATCATCAAGTTGTCCCTGGTGTTGAGAAATTCATCGTTAATGATTATTCAGTTGTACAAAAAATGGTGAAAATCCATTAGAGTACACAGTTGAATATACACCTATCGACGATTTTTTTGTTGCAGCTGCAAATGGTTCAAGTCTAGAGGGATACGTTGTTACCATATACTCAAGATCTTGTCGTACAAGAAGATTGATAAGATTGATGAAAGGTATATATTGACAAGATGGAGAAGCGATGATATTCGACCATACTTGAATCAATTCTATCAAGTTGGTTACCTAAACATTACTCCTGAGTACAAGACATATATGAGCATGTTGAAGTATTTTGACTTGGCTTGTAATATAGCACTAGGCACCAGCGTGAAGGTTCAATATGTTAAGCATAATTTGAAGATGATGGTGCATGATCTTCAAAACTGGGACGACAAAATGCTCGTGCCAAACCCCGACCTGGATGACTTAGTAGAAACTGAAGGTACAACTCTACGAGATCTCTAGTACACTCGTTCACGTGGCAAGCCGCGTTTGAATTGACATGGAGGAAGAACTGAATACTATTTTACAACTTCATATCCGTATAATGTATTTGGAGCTAGTAATGGCAGAAGAACTAGTGTTAGAGGAGGTGGCAAGATTGGTAGCAATGGTAGTAGAATTCGTGGTGGTAGAGGTAGTGGTAGAAGCGGAGGACTTCGGGGTAGGTGTAATGGGCAAGGCAGAGGTACAAATATTGAGCATGATGGTTCTCTAGGTGGGAATGAGATAATTTTGTAACTACATTTGATTTATTACTTAAACATATTATTTTTTCCTTATAGTGTTTGTTTGATTTTAATTGCAGCACTATCGCAAGGAAGCATGTTTGATCTCAATGCTGAAACAAACTTGGAACTATAATATTTGATTAAGAATATTGCCGAAACTTGGAGTTCTCAATAGGCTTAATTCCATTGTTGTTATATTTGGTCCAGGACCTTTTGTTTTTGAAGAAATTTTGCTTGTTTTGCATAATCTTTGTTGTTTAATGATTTTTTAAACTTATGAATTTGCTTAGTTTGTTTTAACAATTCAATCAAAATGAATTCTCCAATGTTTATGCCCTATGGATGGCATATTAGCTTCTGCATAATTGTTGCTATATCTCCCCATGACTTTAGCTTAGTTGTATTCTAACTTCAATACTTGAAATAAAGTTGTTCTAACAAAGAGAGTTCGTAAAGCATTCACTTGATGTCAAATATTTTGTCACGTTGAACTCTAATATGATGCACGGTCTTGATGTAGCGATGAAGATTATGAAGTAGATTGATGACGTCTATAACACACCTCGATAAGAGATATGCTACGATCGTATGCAATATAAATTACCCAACTATGAGTCACGATCGAATCCACAGGGAGTGATAAGGGGTGTTAGGATTATACACTTGATGAGAGTTAATGGACTAACTAAATTTTCACTTCCACAACAAGTTTCTATTTCTACTTCTACTATTACTCTAATAATTGCAAGCTAAGGAAAATAGACTAGAGATGAATGTTTTTGTTATTTTTCTAAATAATTAAAAGCATAGGGATGTGACCATGACCTAGGTGTTTTTCTAATAGATTAAATACGTTAATACTTATTTTGTTGATTGGGGTGTATTATAGCTCTCACCTCTACTGTGGCTGTGCAGACTCTAGAGGGGGCGATCCAGCCCAAGCGCTATAATAAGCCAAATCCTACCATGAATCAATAAATCTTGCTGTGGCGTGCAGCCCGACCCCATAAATATCACTCACAACAGGCCCTTGACCTCATTTTATCATCGACCTCCCCAGTCTCTCGGGCTCACAACACTCAAGCTAAGCAGCATCAATGATATGAGATGTGACTTTATACAATAACAAAGACTGAGATATGATATGTAATGATAAATGCAACTGAGTACATTACTGCAGTTAAGCAAATAACTTATCAGCAAAGAACGACCACCGTGGATCCCAATAGTACAACATATAGCCTAAACATGTCTAGCATGAATTATAACTCAAGTGCTCTAATACATAGCATACAGTAAAAATGTTCATATAAAATAGTTACACAATTCCATGGAATTCACTAAATCACAATTTACACGGTGCACGCCCAAAAAGGCTATACGCGTTTACGACATAGTCCACGGAAAGCGATGCACAGTAGAACCAACCCTTCACGAACTCATCTGCTACTTCGCAAACACGAAGACATTTCCTCCAGCTCCTCAACTACAACTCTATGCGAACGCGACACCTCATCGCGATCGCGGAGCACAATCAGCTTACCTTTCGTGAACGCGTTCCATATATCACGTCCGCGAAGAAAAAATTCACAGCATACCAAATTACTCCTCGCGATCGTGGCTCGACCTTCGCAATCGCGAAGAAGACCAGAAGCAACAGGTAACAGTAGAAACCAGCAATAATAACATGGCAAAAAATGGTCCGAAACCCGTTCGAAACTCACCCGAGCCCCTCAGGACCCTGTCTGAACATACCAACAAGTCTCATAACATAACAGGGACTTACTCGAGGCCTCAAATCACACATAACAATGTCAAAACCACGAATCGCACCTCAAATCGAACTAAATGAACTTTTGAACTTTCAACTTCCAAATCTCGTGTCGAACCATATCAAATCAACTCGGAATGACCTCAAATTTTGCATACAACTACCAAATGACATAAGGAAGCTATTCCAGCTCCCGGAACCAAAATCCAAATCCGATATCATCAATGCCAACTTCCAGTCAAACTTATGAATTTTTCAATCCTTCAAATTTCTAATTTTTGCCAATTAGTGTTGAATCCTTCTTGAAATAACCAAATGCAAATCCGAGCATACGCCCGAGTCCAAAATCACCATCCGCACGTAAAGGAACCATCAAAACTCCGTTACGGGGTCAAATTCACAAAAATCAAACCTTGATCTTCCAACTTAAAGCTTCAACGATGAAATTCATTCTTCCAAATCAAACTCCAGATCACCTGAAACCATATCCGACGATACACACCATTCATAATACATCCTACGGAGCTACTCATGCCCCAAACTGCCGATCGAAGTGCAAATGCTCAAAATGACCGGTCGGGTCGTTACATCCTCCCCCACTTAAACATATGTTCGTCCTCGAACGTGCTGGGAGTCGTTTCAAAGCTATCAAACCACCGTGTAACCTTACCATGCACATACCCCGGGGTGATCCCATGTCACCCTATTTCGTATAGGCTCGACAACACAACATAACTGAAGACATTACTCTAACCTTAGCCTGTGAACCACAGAAACCAATTTACAATATCCGGAATTCCTACAAGACCCGAACCTCGCATCTACACACTGTATAAACAAGCTGTATCAAGCCATAGCCATAACCCAAGATGTAATCACATGACATACCACACGACTCGCACACATGTAGCAAAATTTTTTATCACAGTAGCTGCTCAAAACAACCCAATACCGGTAATAAACCTCTCATCAAGAAAAACCTCATTTTGAAACCTTCGTACACTGCCGATGATGAAAGAAACACGCAGAAACTTGTAACCACTTATCAGACCAACAAGTCATGAAACTCTCCCTCATTCGACAAGAACTATAGCCAATTTCTAAGCCGACTTCCGATATTATCCTCCATACATGCTGTAATCAAATCCGATAATATCCGTTCTAGGTCCAATGACCTCATCTCATCCAACACAACCACTCTAGTGACGTGCTACATCAATACAATCTAACCCGTGCAATCCGCGCACCAATAAACAACAATCCAAATGTACTCAATCATGGAAAATGACTCAAACGAGAGAACCATCCCGTAAGTTCAACAAGTACCACCACAACCGAAATGCTACGAACCCATCATACCTAGTAGAACCAAGACACATGAATCTAACGCAAAGGATCATATCTTAACATAACCTCGCTGCAATGCGTGACTCCATCCACTCACTAGTCTATATGAAATACTACCCACCATGCTCAAAATCAATAAACACACACAATTCGACATCAAGTACCCAAGGTGCATGACCATAATCTCGGAGAGACAAATAACAAAATACCACGATCTGGAAAGAACATAACCAATGCGTAATCAATCATTCAGCACCCTAATACCCATCTCGCTCAAACTCCGCCATAAGGCCCAAATAGAACCACACCATGTGTGCATATAACCAATGAATCACAACCCCTCGTGGCATAGAAGGGTAACTCATAGAACATCTCTGAACACGAATAAGCTCAACTCTAATCAAATAGCATATCCCTCAACAACAACAGCACGGAGTCAACCAATCCGACCCGTCGTAGAATACGCATCCTGATAAGTACCCCAAAGAACTAATTGTATCCATTACGGTGCTGATCCAACCTACTACTAAACTATCCTATTTCTCCGAGTTCCTTCCGAATTGCCTTCAAGTTGATACTTCTCCTTGTTAGAATACCATGATCCTCACCCAAAGCTCACCACAAGAGATCTCAGCATAAAACCACACCGCCCTAAGGCCTATAAGCCGTTGTATTCCCTCATAAGCATCCCAAACATACTGCAACCGAGATACCCACTCTGAAGAGACCTTCTGTGAATCTAAAGTCGTTTTCTTCACCTCCTTGATACTGAAATGTAGAATCCATAATGATATGTAAATACCGCGAGTCTCGACATCATCCAATATAAATCTCAGATTCTAGCCATATACAAAACTAAAACAAAATTTCCAATTGCTACATATAAATCTTGAATCCATTAGACCTTTCTCGAGAGTCGTCCATTCTGCTCAAATCTCAATTGTGCTGCCCAAAAAGGCCAAACGACATGAGCCCCATTAGTAGAACAAGACCCAAGGAAGTAACCCGGCCTTAACACTACCGATCAAATTCATACTCCATGCACACTACATCCTTCACACATAACAACTCAATCATTTCCATGATTATCATATACTCATAAAGTGCAATATAACCTGTATTATAAAATTTCCTTACTCGAGTCATCCTCAAAACCAACCTCAGCAAGTCATATCTGATTGACAAGTATGCCTTAAACTGAAACTAACACAACACATAACCATGAAATCAAATCGGTGATAACAGACTCCCTCACTTGGCTCAAGGCCTTGGAATAAAACATCTGATAACTCATAATTCCCATACTCTATTACTGCCATAATCCTGCACTGAATTTCAACTCGATCCTTCATAAGCTCATGTAACACAAACCATCTAATACCTCAAATAATCTATAAATCTAGCATTCATCCTCGTGACAGTCAGGTCAAGTATTACAACTGATCCAAATCAAATCGCACAAATATGACCCACTGATAGGAGAAAAAGCCTCCACTTAACATCACAAGGATCACACATTCGTAGATTACCTCGCAGGTTATAACACACCTGCTTGGCTTCAAACTGAAATCTCTCTATAACCTTTCACAGCCACAACTACTACGCCATCAAATCTCCCTGAGTTTGAACTCACAACAAGACAGGGAAATCTACTTCGTTCCACAATTAAGCAACATGAAAAATCTTTCAACACCCTCATAACTCGAGATTATACATCACCTCCCAAACCAATCAAGCACATAATAGCCCCTTTTTCACATCCCAAGCAAATTCTTCTCGTCATATCTAAAAATCATCTGAACACATCCCGCAGTCGCAATATAGTCATCATATAGCCATCCAACCACTCACCAAGCCACCAGTCCCACTCATAGGGACATCACTGGACATAGAAGTCCAAAAGCACATGCTCCACAACCGAGATCACCGTGCTCAGGCTAAAGTCATAACTCGGCCTCAAGTCCTCTAGGATGTCCCATCATTAGCACACAGAAATCATATCTCGCACCTCATCCATAGAATCACAAGTCGTCGATGCACAACCTGTAGATACGGCATGATAAGGAAAGAGTTATGCTTGGAAGGGATTCAAAGAGTTATGCTTCAAGCTAAATCAATACGGCATGATAAGGAAAGAAAGATGGGAAGTTTATCCTAAATGACCTGTAGCCTCTCGAAGATAGGTATGGACATCATTATACTGGTTCGCAAGACTCTACTAGACACTTGCTCATGACTTGTAGAATCTATGAATCTAGATCTTTGATATCACCTTGTCACGACCCAAAATCCAAACCGTCGTGATGGCACCTAACCCAACCTGCTAGGTAATCCAGTTAACTATAAAACACAATATAATACTATTGGTGTGAGTCAAAGATGCGATAACTGAATTTTATATAACTCCCCAAGGGCTTGTAGTACAAATCATGAGCTTTTAAGATTTAGAATTTACAAAGATGGTATGAAATAAGTACATCATCTGTTTGAAATATACTGGAACAAATTAAAAATTCTAAAGCTACCAAGATCAAGAGGCAGCTATGACCAGAACGCTGGTACATCTTCAAATCCAGCTCCCACCGTGCACAGCAACATCAGCATCCAACATATGCATGTAAGGTACATAAGTGTATTATAAATACAGCCGACCCCATGTACTCAATAAGTAACAAACCCAACCTTAGGTTGAAAGTAGTGACGAGCTGGGACAAGGGTCAGGGTCTAACTCTAATAACCAACAACATTTCATAACAATATGATAAAGATGGTACAGGAAATAATTCAGCTGGTTCACAGTTAGGGAAAATAGGCATGTCTTTCAAGTATAATAGTAGATCCTAAATCTTTCACCGAAAACTCCAAAAATATATATGTAAGTTTGAAAACTGTGACTCTTCCCAAAAACCTTTCAACGGCAAATAAGATATTTCATTTTCAGATAGCATGAGAAAATTACATCTCTAAGCCTACATGTCAATATCCAAGTGAAATCATGAATGTCACCAAAAACTGGGTAGCAGGAGGAAATACATCTCTATGCATATATTTCAAGTACACATGTCAAATGCTATGCATCTCGGTGATGAACTCACGTACTCCACTCTTACAGTACTCAATCACTCGATATAGTATGGGGCAGGTCCAGCCTAGGGAAGATCCATCCCTCAATATAAATAGCAACTAACAGTGAGTCATTCAGTACGATTTAGGGTAAATTTAGCCTATGGAAGATCATCCCAAATATAAATGTCTAGGGCAAATCCAGCCCAATGCAAATGAACCAAAATGCAAATAAACCAGGGCAGATCCAGCCGAATGCAAATGAACCAGTGCAGATCGAGCCAAATGCAAATGAACCAGGGCAGATCCAGCCCAATGCAAATGATTGCTAGCAATTGCGCGCACTGTGGCTGTGCAGACTCCAGAGGTGGCGATCCATCCCAAGCGCTATAATAAGCCAAATCATACCATGAATCAATAAAGCTTGCTGCAGTGTGTAGCCTGACCCATAAATATCACTCATAACAGGCCCTCGGCCTCGCTCAATCATCAACCTCCCCAGTCTCTCGGGCTCACAACTCATGCTAAGCAGCCCAAATTAATGATATGAGATGTGACAATATACAATAGCAGAGACTGAGATGTGATATGTAATGATGAATACAACTTAGTACACTACTGCAATTAAGCAAATAACTTATCAGCAAAGAACGACCACTGTAGGTCCCAATAGTACCAACATATAACCTAAACATGATTTCTAGAATGAATTACAACTCAAGTGCTCTAACACATAGAATACAGTAAAAATGTTCAGATAACATGGCTACACAATTCCATGGAATCGACTAAATCACAATTTACACGGTGCACGCCCACGCGCCCGTCTGCTAGCATTCACGTCACCTCAACGTCAATCACATAGCACTTAATTCGGGGTTTCATACCCTCAGCACCAAGTTTGGAACTGTTACTTACCTCGAACAAGCCAAATCCAATATCGAGCAAGCCAAGCGATGCTCCCAAGATTCCATCCCGCGCGTGCTGATCTCCGAACAGCTCGAAACTAGCCAAAAGCAACTCAAATACATCAAATAATGCCAAAGGAACCAAACCCAATCGATAAGGGTTGAATCTTTAATCAAAAGCCCAAAATAAATCCAAAAGTCCAACCTAGGACTGCACCTCGGAACCCGACAAAACTCAAGAAATTCGACAATCCATTCAATTACGAATTCAACCATACTAGTTTCATTCAAATCCGACTCCAAATCGGTGTTCAAAACTCAAGAATTTGCTCTATGAAACTTTAGTCAAAAACTCCCAATTTCTCTTTTGAAACCTTCGATCAAATGCCAAAAATGAAGGTAGATTCATGATATAGAATAAAAAAATAAGTATAGGACACTTACCCCAATCCACATGGTGAAAGTTGCTTCAAGAATCGCCTCAATCTAAGTTCCATAGCTCCAAATATGTAAAAATGGCTGAAACCCCCGAAATAGAGTACTTTAAGATACTGCTCCAGCAACACCCTTCGCGAACGCGGGAAAACCATTGCGTTTGCGATGAACAAAATCACTCGGGGAGAAAAAGACTCTACAAACGTTCTCTGCATAGTCCACGCGAACGCGATGCATAGCAGAACCAACCCTTCGCAAACGCAAAGACATTTCCTCCAGTCCTCAACTACTACTCTATGCGAACGCGAAGACATTTCCTCCAGTCCTCAACTACTACTCTATGCGAACGCGACACCTCATCACGAACGTGGAGCACAATGAGCTTACCTTTCGCGAACGCGTTCCATATATCGAGTCCACAAAGAAAAAATTCACAGCATACCAAATTACTCCTCGCGATCACGGCTGGACCTTCGTAATTATGAAGAACACTAGAAGCAACTGGTAACAACAGAAACCAGCAATAACAACATGGCCAAAAATGGTCCGAAACCCGACTGAAACTCACCCGAGTCCCTCGGTACCCCGTCTGAACATACCAACAAGTCTCATAACATAACACCGACTTACTCAAGGATTCAAATCACACATAACAACGTCAAAACCACGAATCGCACCTCAAATCAAACTAAATGTACTTTTGAACTTCCAACATCCAAATCTCATGCCGAACCATATTAAATCAACTCAGAATGACCTCAAATTTTGCATATAACTCCCAAATGACATAACCAAACTATTCTAACTCTTGGAACCAAAATCAGAACCCGATATCATCAAAGGCAACTTCCTATCAAACTTATGAACTTTCCAATCCTTCAAATTTCTAATTTTCGCCAATTAGTGTCGAATCATTCTAGAAATAACCAAATGCAATTCCGAGCATACGCCCTAGTATAAAATCACCATCTGGACCTAATGGAACCATCAAAACTCCGTTCTGGGGTCAAATTAACAAAATTTAAACTTGATCGACTCTTCCAACTTAAACCTTCAACGATAAAATTCATTCTTCCAAATCGCACTCCAGATCACCTGAAAACCAAAACAGATAATACATACTAGTCATAATATATCCTACGGAGCTACTCATGCCCCCAAACTATCGAGCAAAGTTTAAATGCTCAAAACGAGCGATCGGGTCGTTACAATTTTGGTTAGTAATAACCAAGATAGTCTAGTATCCAGTTTAATTACCACATTAGGACCTGCCTTAGTCCTCAACCTTATGTCAGTGATGATTTCTTGAGTATGAAGGACATTCTCCACAATGCTCCTTCCCTTTACAAAGCCTGCCTGCTCGTCAGAAATCAAACTAGGAAGGAGATCAACTAACCTCTCATGAATGACCCTTGAAAACACTTTGTTGTTGAAATTTCTTAGGTTTGTTGGCCTCATATTTGAAAATGTTGCTACTTCCTTCTTCTTTGGTAGTAAAACCAAATTTGTGTGAGTCATAAATTTGGGTAATTCTTGGCCATTGAAGAATGCTCTAACCATGTCAAAGACATCATCACCAATGATTTCCCAGCAAGTTTGATAGAAACATCCATTGAAACCATCTGGACCTCCAGCACTATCACCATTAAGCCCAAATACATCCTTCTTCACCTCCTCTTTTGTTGGTTGCTTGATAAGATCATCATTATGCCACATCTCCACCATACTAGGTACATAATCAAGGATACCAAAAATAGTAGGTACTCTATCGTTATGAAATTATGCTTGGATAAAGTTCACCGCTTCATCAGCCATCTCTTTAGTACTTTCAAGGCATTGTCCTCCAGATGTAAGTATACAATGTAATCCGATTGGACCTTTAATAACCTCTCTCTATTGTGTGGTGTAGGGTGCAACTCAATCTTTGTTTCATGTACAATAACAAGCTCCTCTAAGTTAGCTATTTTCTGAAAAATGTTGCCATAAGTTGCCTTGCTCCACAACGACAATGCTTTCTTCAATTTCCTTATCTTATAATTAGACAAAATGAATGAATTTCTACTGAAATCCGCCTGCCAGTTCTCCTTAACAACATTTAGGAATGTTTTATGCTCAATCTAGAATTTTAAGAATTTGAATGATTTCCTGATAGGTGTAGCATTAAGATCACATGAAATTAACAATGGTAGTGATCAGAACCTGTTTTGGACAAGTGTGTGACCTCCAGACCTAGGAGCATTTGTTGGAACTCCATGTTAGCTAAGCACCTATCCAACCTCTTGAAAATACAGTAATCATATAGTTATCCCATTCTACCAAGTATAGATACTACCCTTGAACCCAAAATCAAATAGATTACAAGTGTTTATACAATGTCTAAATACGTCAAATTCATTCAATAAAACTGGAAGCCCCCCAAACTTCTCTTCATCATCAACAATGACATTAAAGTCACCATCAACGAGCTGAGGGATAGTCATATCTTGAGCTAGAACATACATAGAATCCCACAATTCAATTCTCTCAATTTTATCACATTTGGCATACACAAGAGTGACTATAAAATCCCTTTTTGATTGAGGATGAAATATCCTAAGTGTAAGTTTTTGTTCCATGTCAAATAGTACATCAACCTCATAATCTTCCTCCACAAAATCCCAAACCTTATTTGACACATAATAAAAGCATGATAAATTCCTAATTTTCTTCTATACTTCTCCTCTTTGTTAGCATTTTGCATAGGTTCCATCAACCCAATGAAATGAAATTCATACTATTTATGTATTATGATAAGCCTCTCAAAAGCTTTCTTAGTATTAACTAACCTTATATTCCAAATAATAGCATTGATAGCTAATTACTGGATTTTGTAAAGGTCCTTCTCGTTTGTACTTCTTTTTAAAGAAAATATACTACTAGGTTATTCACCTAGTAGTGCATATATATAATATATCCAAAATTGGGTCCAACTCTTACATCTTGTTCAAATAAATAGAAAATACAATGCTCGCAAAATGCGTGATGATAACTATTACACTGTATTAATATCGAAAGTGAATTAACTGTTACAAATTGATTAGTGGTTGATGTTGAACTTATAATGATGCTTATATTCACACGCCAGTTGCAAGAAACTCCATATAGCACCTACAAAGCTCTCACCAGGCGCCAATTTTTGCATTCCAATGGATACGGCATCGATAAATCCACAACAGCTACATCACACAAGCTTTGGCATCTTTTATTTAGCATAGTAGAATTTGGTCTCAAGCAGCATCATCGATGTTGCATAGATAGAATTCTAGGCTTGCATGGTCAACATAAATCTGCCAAAATGCTTGACAAATAATATTCTGTAGAAGCCAGAACATCAAATACCGTACCTTCTTATATGGAGCAGTACCACTCCCAGAATGAGCATTATAAAATGCTAATACCACTGGTAAATGACACAGTTCCATATAATAAGTTTCATGTACGTAGTGCACGTTGACCACTGGATAATGATCCTGTAATACACGAAATTTAGGATGATGATGCATCAGCTTGCCAATTGAGTTTTGTGTGTAAAATGATTGACCAGATGAGTGCCAAACCTTGTATGCTCTTGTTCCTGAAATGACCAGATTGTATGAGTATTAGCATTATAATCGATGTGCCAAATCATTCTGTCAGATCCATAGTTGAAAGTGTTGGTGAATCCACGATAGCTATACCACATGAAGAAGATGTCCTGAATATATAGAGTAGTTTCCCTAGTGTCATTGTTTGGAACCTATAGATTTGCATTGTTGCATTGCAGACTGCAATCCCCTATTTCTTTGCTAATAGCATTGCATTATAGGTTGTCATTGTACATCACAATCTTTTATTGTAAATCAATGTAGTCAAGATATCAGTCATCAGTCTGATGTTCTTTTTCTTGCCTTCCTAATTCTAAAATTAGGCATTTGTGCCTTGTCTTGGTTGATAAGTGTCTTTCCTGGTTTAGGAAATTCATGGAATGATTGAAATGATGTTGTACCTGCAAAAGAAAAGGCAAGGTTAGCTAGATAATCTGCTACAACATTCCCCTCCCTTAAAACATGTTGAAATATGACATTGAAATCCTTCTTCATCTCATTGATCTTCTTCACTTCTGTCCTAATACTCGAAGGGACCTCCTATTGACCATCTATAATGTTCTTCATCACAAGTGAATCTGTTTCCATGATTAGGGGATGTAGCTGTTTTTGAACACAATAGGAAAGTCCTTCGACTATTGCCTTAGCCTCAGCTATTACGTTAGTTGATAGCCCTATCTCTTGTGCCCTTGCAAATACCACATCTCCAGAATCATCCCTCACACAAAATCCATAGGAGCTTGGCCCAGGATTTCTTCTGGAAGCACCATCCGTGTTGCACTTGTACCATCTCTCTTTAGGCAGCTGCCATTGAACTCTTTTAGTAACCACATAAGGCTTGTAGCCTTCAAAATATCTGACTATATCAGGCCATAGAAGTGGTATATTAGGCAACCAATTATATCTAATCCGAGCCAAATAGTGTAAACTTTTGGTCACCTCATGTATTAATCTTTGAAAAGACACTGTACCTTCTCCATGCTTCATTTTATTCCTTCTTTTCTAAATTTCCCAAGTTGTAATCGCTAGAGCTGCTTGGTACAATGGCCTAAGTTTAGCACAACAGTCAGCTCCCCACCATGCTCTGACAACCTAATGAATTTGTACCAGATTGACCGCCAATCCTGTAGCTTGTAAGAACACCTTCCAAATCCTTGTGGCAGTATCACTTGATAAGAAAATATGTTGAAGAGTTTCATGTTGTGGTGGTTGACAACACCAACATTTTGAAACAATTGAGTAACCCCATATCCTCCATATATCATCTGTTGGGACCTTCCTTTTCCACAATCTCCATAAGAAGAATGGTATCTTAAATGGTAGTCCCTTTGTCCATAGCATCTTGTAATCTGGATTTGTTCGATGCCCATGTCTTAATAATTGCCAAGCACTGCTTATTGTAAACTTGCCTGATGGTGTTGGCATCCCTTTAGGTGTATCCCAGTAATTATCTATTTTTTCAAAGTACACCTCATTCTTTATATGGTCAGCAATGTCTTGTGGGAAATTCTGCTCTAGAATCTGTGCATTCCATCCATCTTCCTCTCTCAATTGTACCACGTCCTGTAGATCTTCATTGATGTTGAATTGGGCAGGTACTACATGATAGAGGAACCCAGGCCAGTCCAATTTGCATGCCAAACATTAGTAGAACCTTTTTTTATTTTCCATAATATTTCATGTTCCACTCCTTCTCTAGCCTCAAGCATTTGGCTCCTCACATGTGATCTCTTCCTAAATTGTACCAATGGTGGTAGTTCCTTTTTGCATTATTTATTCCACATATAGTTCAACACAATGACGTTGACGTCCTAAACCTCCACCACAGTTTGGCAAATAGAGCCTTAGAAACATCAAATAAAGATCTAAAGCCTATCCCCGCTCCTCCTTAGGAACACATAATTTCTGCCACTTTGTCCAATGTCTGCTCCTGCCCTCTTCTTTTGTACTCCAAAAGAACCTAAGAAAGATCTTGTGGATGTGTTCAATGATGTTTTTAGAAGGGTCCAGAAGTGAAAGTAGGTGTGTAGGTAAGCTTTGTAGCACACTTGTGATGAGAGTCGCTTTGCCTCCAAAGGACAATAGCTTACCATTCCAGGAGTGTAATTTAGCTTTTACTTTCTAAACAAGATCATTGTAATATTAATTTCTTCTACTTGTGTAGAATATTAGACATCCTAGGTAAGTAAATGGGAACTTACCTCTTCTACTGGCAAAGATGATTGTGTCATCTGCGTAAGACAAATGGTTTAGCAGATCAGTCCATTTTGGCACACCATAGCCTATGAAAGTCTTGTCTTCAAAAAGCTTGTTAATTGATCTTGTCAGCACCTCAGCAAATAAGATAAAAAGCGCCGGAGACAAAGGATCCCCCTGCTTAACCCCTCTTATGGACTTAAAGAAGCCAGATGACTGTCCATTCACTAGGACTGAGTACCAATTATTAGACAGCAGATTCCAGATCATATTTATGAAGTGCTCAACAAAACCCATTTTACTTAAACCATGAAGTAGATACTTCCATGAACCCTATCATATGCCTTGACCATGTCAAGCTTAATGACAACATTATTAAGCTTCCCCCTCGACCTTATATCACTAACAATTTCCTAAATAAGCAGAATGTTTTTAAAAATACTTCTTCCTTTTACAAATCCTGACTGGTTTGAAGAAATCAATGAAGGAAGGATCTTTTCCAACCTATCATGCAATACCCTTGAGATTACCTTGTTGATGAAGTTTCTTAGACTTATAGGCCTTAGATCTAAATATGTCTAGGCTTGTGGTTTCTTAGGTAGCAAGACAAGGTTAGTATGTGTGATTGATTTTGGCAATGAAGCACCTCCATAGAACTCCTGCAGCATGTTGAAGATAACCTCCCCAACAATGTCTCAATAGTGTTGATAAAACAGGCCTATAAACCATCAGGCCCACTTGTTGTATATGCACTTATAAATACTGCACCCTTAACTTCTTCAATGTTAGGAAATTTGCAGAGTTCCAAATTTTGATCCATAGTCACCTATTAGGCACATTATTAAGTAGGTCAAAGTTTGTGATATCCCCTTCCTGTGTGAATTGTGTTTGGAAGAAGTCTACTGCCGCATTAGACATTAGCTCTTGAGATTCCAGCCAAGCACTATCTCCATTTTGAATTCTTCTTAGTTGAAGCTTCTGTCTCTTACCATTTACATGGTTGTGAAAAAATCTTGTGTTCCTATCACGTTCAGCAAACCAATTCATACCTGCTTTTTTCTTCCAGAACTGCTCCTCAATTGTAATATACTTCTTTAATTCAGCTTGTGCTTTTTGGAGAATAATCCTATTCTTAATTGTTGGTTCTTCTTCAAATAACAACTCCTTAACCCCAACAATATCCTCTCTAATAGCAAGCTGTTTGAAGATGTCACCAAATGTGAGCTTACTCCAATGAGAAAGTGTTGTTTTTACTCTTTTTAGCTTTTGTTTGAACATCAGAAATGGATCTCCAATGAAGTCTGTAATCCAGTTCTGCCTTACCACATCTCGGAATGTGTCATGCTTGCTCCAGAAGTTAAGGAACTTGAAAGGTTTAACAAACTGCATACCCTCTTCCCCACAACACATGAATAATGGGGCATGATCTGAACTGTCCTAACAAGGTGTTCAAGTTCAATTGTTGGGAATATATTTTGATAAGGTTGATTGACAAATATTTTGTCCAGCCTCTTGAAGATGCATTATGAATTTGCTCTACCATTCCACCAAGTGAATGGGCTTCCCTTATAGCTAACATCAAAAAGTGCACATGAGTTGACACAAGTAGCAAATTTTTCATATTCAGGTGGGTATACAGGCAATCCGCCAATTTTTTCATCCTCAGCCATTACTACATTAAAGACTCATCCAACCACCCAAGGAAGCTCCATATCCCTTGCCAAGTAATAGAGGTTGTCCCACTATTCCATTCTGTCTAAGGATGAATATTTTGCATACACAAAGGTTATCATAATGTGTTTGCTAATGTCCTGATGATAAACTATAATGGTGATCTGTTGCTTAGTATCTATTAACACCTCCCACTCAATCACAACATCAATGAACAACCATATTTTTCCATTAATGTTTGATAAAGCAGCATCCATACCTAACCTTATTCTATATCTCTGAATACGTTTACAATTCTAAAAAGGTTCCATCCAAGCAACAATGAAGAAACTATGTTCTCTTAGCATATTGATTACCCTCTGTAATGCCTGCTGTGTATTCACAGATCTTATGTTCCAAATTAGAGTCTTGATCAATATTTAGATTGTGAGGCTGCCCTTCTTGGCAGAATTCTTGTCGGTTGATGAACCTCCTTGTTTTGCCCTTGTTTTCTTCCCTTTTTACCACTCTTATCTCCAGCTCTAGGAGATAGGTCTGCTTTCCTTGCTAGAGCCTTAAAATTTTCTGTTGTTGATTCATCATCACCTTCCTCTTCACATTTTTCATGATCAACTATTGCCTGCTGAATCTGACCAGGTGTTACAAAGTTATGTAACACTTGCATTAGAGACTTCAAGGGGATGTTCAACTGTATATGTGATGGATGACCATTTCCAGAAGCACAAGCCATTGGAATAGGTTTAAATACCTGCTTGATGAAGAACCATAGCATGTTGAGTATCATCTGCATTTGTCTCCTTCATTACAAGTGCACTATGATAAGGATCTCCCTCATAATGTTGCACCATTTCCATTGTTGGTCTGACTGTTCCTCTGTAATCTCTATGCATTGTTCCAGTTGGATTAATTGTCTTTTCAGCATTTGTTTAGATGTCTGTCATAGATGTATCCTCTAAAACCTCTACATCAACTGTAGCAGTCTGTACCCTAGGTATAACACCAACCAGAACATCATCTAGAATCTCCCCAGCTCCACTGCACTTCCCAGCAGACCTGTTGTGTACTCTGTGTACTTGTTCTATCTGTGTGTTTCCCCTTTTAACATTGACTCATATACTTGTATTTGCTTCAGAGTTACAGTACACTTCATCACTCCATAGTTGTGTATCGACTACAATAGCTCCTGTGGACTTTAGTGATTCTCCAAATGTCTGCGAAGGTATATCCTGGCAGGAATGATTTAGAGTAACATTAAGAAGTTCCTTTTGAGTAGCAAAGCTCCTTCTAACCCAATTAACTGTCCTATCCTTTGTAACTGTAACCTTATTTCCAGTATCAATGAGACCAGTGCTCATTTTGGCATGTGGATATTGTTTCCCAATGTCAACACTTTCCTCCACCTACTGCATCTCTTGCTTCTTATTGGATTCATTTTCTTGTTGCATCTTATGTTATATTTTTATCTTGTCCTTTTCAAGGGTATCCTGTGTGTAGTATGGTCAAGCACCACAAGAGGAGCATCCATCTCCTTTGGAGGCCCAACCTGAACAACTTTAGGAAACTCCTGATGGTCAACCTTGCCTCCATTAACTACAGCATCAGTAACTCTAGGAACAAGAATAGGATCTCTCACTCTTTCCAGGGCAATTGGATTAACATTTTGTGAATTACGATTTAAACCTGATGACTTGTCAGGTTTATTAACATTTACATCAAAGCTTTGTTCAGTAGGATGTTTGAATTTATACTATCTGTTTCTTTGGTTCACACCCCTGAAATTTTTCTTCTTTTGAGTATGCCATTGATCCTTGGAATGGTTATCCCTTGGTAGTTGCTGAGATATTCCCTTGTGATATAATATTTCATGTTGTTCCTCACTTTGGTCTTACACCCCCATCTTTTGCTTCGAAATGTGGTTGTTGTTCTGGCCTTGTAGGACCTGTTCCTGCTGATGTTGAAGTCCATTTGGGTTTGTATTCCTAATTGAAGTTTGGTTCTCATTGTTGTTTGATGATTCTGCAAATGCTTTCCTTTTTTCTTCCTTCTTTTTTTTCCTGATAGAACAGTAATATTCTTCGTGTCCTAGGTGTCTGCAATGTGAGCAATAATTTGGTAGATCTTCATACGTAACTTCTAACCATTGGCAATGTCCATTAACATCCTGCTCATCATCAAACCCAGCTTCACATGATGAGGCCTATATTGAGATAAATCTGCATGCATCAACACTTCTCCTGGTTTATTGCATAGAGGCAAGGTCAAGATGGAGAACCTTAACAATATGTGATAACAAAACAGACAGGACTTCCCTATAATACAAATACCATGGAAGTTTAGGTATAACTATCCAAACAGGGACTATAGGAGTATCCTCATTCGGATTGAAGTTAGGTTTCCAAGCTTGTAACTCCATTCTTTGACCCTGAATGTACATAAAATTTTTGGTCTAAACAGTGGTATAATCATACTCATTGTCTAGGTCAATGTACACTGTTCTAGCATTGAAATAGGCTATTTTAACTCCTCATCCGAGTTCACTTTGTGCTACAAAGCTTCTCCTTATCTGTTCCATTCTAGGCATGGTGTTTAGGAATTTGTCCACAATTGTATATTGGTATCTATTAGCGAGTTTCACCATGTAACCTTTCCTGGTGAAGATAACAACCGGTTGACCCTATTTGGTAGTTATTCTGGGAGGTGTGAACTCTATTGAGGCTATTTCTGCAGCCTGCCTGGCTCTTAATTTGGTAGCTAGGGATTGGGTGATAGTAGGAGGTGGTGTAGCAGTGTAGGTAGCTGGTTTATTTGACTGGGCATTGGTATATTTAGGATTGGGTGGGCATCTGTTTTGGTGGTCTGAATCTAGATCTTTTGGTCTGAAGTTGCTGGTTTTTTAAAAGTCTGCGGGTGATTTGGTTAATCATAATTAGTTGAGATCTTTGGGGCTGTGTATGCAGGTTGTGGGGATGGTGTTTGGCAGAGATGTTTTGCTTGAGGAGGACTTTTTGTAGGAGTTGTGTTTTGTTTGGGGGTTATTTTGAGCTTTTGTTGGGATGTTCGAGATGTGTATTCTACATTCTTGGCAGCGTGTGACCCTACTAGTGTTGTATCTTTCTTATCATTTAGACTTCTCGAAGGAAAGGGATTTGGATAGCTTAGTGGATTGTTATTTTCATTGTCAACATTGGTGACAGTTAGTTCACATTGGTTGATCGCAGCTTGAAGCTTAGAACTTACAGGAGCAACATGTGCCTGCAACATTGTTGCTGCTGAAGGTGACAACTTTTCATCACTCTCTTTTGTTGAGTGTTGTTCTGATTTCTCATGACGAATAATCTCAACATGACTTTGTGAAGCACAACCATTCATCTGTTCATAAAAGTTGGCATCAAAACTAACCTTGATATTTCGTCGAACATAATGCATAGTAGAGTCTGCGTACATGTTGTTTTGCAATGTTGAGAGGAATGGCTCAGCGTGGTTGTTGTATGAGGGATTGGGTTCATTGTCCAGATCAATTGGAGTAAATTGGCAATGGTTTTGACCATTTTGGACATCTGTAGCCCCATGCGTGACCAACAGTTATTTGTCGGTATTTTTCATCTGTTTGGAGACGACGATTCCTGTGGTGGTGTTTTCTGAAACTTTGTGGGTTGATTGTAGTTGAGGTGTTGAGAAAACTCCATGGCTTTGAATTCGTCGATTTGACCCAGGAACGAGACAGTGAATTTCAGCTATCCCCAGGCGATTTTTTGGTGAGTTGACAATTCCGCCATTGTTGAATTCTGCAGCAGATGGGGAAGAATTGATAGGGGCGCCTACCTGGGGTTTGTGAGCAATATTGATACACATTTGTTGGGACCGGTCCGGTGGCTTTTCACCACCAGACGAGGGAGTAGTGACCATAATTGGCCGTCAATACACTGTTCAAATGAGTCGATCTTCACAGGTCCATGCTCTTTGAAGTTGGGAAGAAAATCCTCTCAAAAATCCTTAATCTTCGGGGAAGATGTAGAAAAAGTTTTCCTCTCCAAGAAATATTTGTTCTCGTTTGTACTTCAGTGCCAGGAACACTAGAATTTTTCTTTTATTGCTTCTTCCTTCCTCCGCCAACAGATTTTACTTTGCCAATTTGCCTTGGAGATAAATCACCTTGCCTAGCCGCATTCATAAAATTCTAGGCAGTAGACTCCTCATCAAGGTCTTTACCTCCTCTTTCGTGTTGAATCTCTTCCTCCATTGCTATAGGTTGATGCACCAACTAATTTGCACAGGTTTAGGGATCACCAGCTTATTCAAATTTTCTTTGGCCACCTTCAGAGGTTGATTTTTAGGAGAACTGGACACAATTTGTAGCTTCTTTCTAGCTAACATTGCACCCATAGCCTTAGCATCGAGTGTAGGGTTTGCTGTAGCTTGGGTTTCCAGCGAGCTATGTTTAGGGTTGGTTACTATTTCATTGGTTTTGTTTGCTAATCTTGCATTTTTGAGCTTCTTTCTTGCATTATTAGCATCACCATCAGCAGCCATAGTCACATCATCTGTAGCCCTTGCACCATCATATTTATCCGTTTGATTATCTTCCTCATCAACATCATCCCTATCATTAATTAAGTTATGATCAATTGATTGATCATTTTCTACCACCTGCTCCTGCTCATCATCCTCCTGAATTTTTCGTCCTCTTCTGAGAAATCTTCAACTTGATCACTTCAGAGCTTCCCCAGCTGTACATTACTTGCATCACGTGTCTGCGAAGGAACCTCTTGACATGACTAGTTTGTGGTAACAAATCTAGCTAGGTCATCACACTATAGCTACTTATTTATACTTGTAGCATTTCCATCATCCTAGCATGCTTGATTAACTATAACATTGTTAACACGAAAAGTTCAATTTACCCACTGAGTAATAGAATCTTTCACAACTACTTCATCCTTGTCCTTGTCAGTTATATTAACCCTAGCATTATTTCCCTCTTTAGATGCCCTACTCCCAAGTGAAGTTGGCTTATAAACAGGTACAGCCGAATTTAATGCTTTCCTAGTCTCACTAGGATTAGGTCTAGTGCTACGATGAACATTGCTTTGTTCCGCCAATACCAATTGATTGTTGTCTTTCTTCTCTCTTTCTTCCACTTCCAATTCAGCAAATTTGTTAGTTTTTTGAACCTTATTAGTCATCACATATCCACTGGAACGATTTCTTTTTCGTATTTTGGTCGAACATCCTCGTGTTGGCCATTCTTCTTCACACAATTATCTCTAACTTCCTTCCATTGTTCTCCTACATTCCCGACCACTTTTCTACTTGTAAAGATTATCAAAGGACCCTTGTCTTTGCTCTTATCATCCACCTTGTTCTCCTGAACTTGTTTGTCTCTCCCATTATCCTCCATTAATTCTGGATGCAACATCCAGCATGTTTCTTCATTGTGACCTTAAAGTTTATATTCGTTGCAGTACTTTGGGAGGTAATCATATTGAATCCTGGCACGTTCAGTTCTTATAGAGCCAGTAGCTTCATCCTCAATATCCATACGTACTTTTTTTTAGGTAAGTCAGCTAGCAAATCAACCTACACCTTAACCCTAGCACAACTAGGTCTTGTTTTGTTGATTGTAGCCATGTCAAGGTGTAATGGCTTATCTATTGCAGCAGCTAACGAAAATAAATACTCTTTCACAAAAAATGTAGGTAGCAAATTGAGGAATGAAATCCAAGCTAAAGCCAGTGAAGTCTCTTCATTACTCTTGAACTTAGAATCATAAATTAAAGGCCTGATTTGATATTGGTAACCATATCTTACCTTTGATAATATGCTCCTCTTGAAGACAAATTGATTAAATCTTCTAACAGTGTCAAACGAATCAAAACATGCCTATCTCTGAACAATACAATGTTACACTCACCTTTAATATCACATTGTGATGGTATTATTTTACGTAATTCTTGCAAATCAGACCATCCATATGAAAATTTGCCTACCACATCGTATTGAAGACCTTAAATCAAATTTATTCTTTTAACTTCTAATTCCGTCCACTTGATAAGAGGTTGACCATGTAAGAAACTGACAGGTTTAATAGGGATTGGTTCAACAGTCATGTAACTAGGGTTTTTTGCATGGGCATATTTAAAGAGGTAGGTTTCAATATATTAGAGTAATCAAGGACCGTTTTTGTGTTTGGATTAGTGTTCTAGGGCTGGGTACTAGATGTAGGAGGCTAGCCGTCAGCCAGATTGGCCATAAAAAGCAAATAGCCGGTGAATCACCTTCAAGTCGCCAAAATCGCCTAGAGAGAGAAGCTCTCAAAGACGCACGTGGGGTTTTAGATCTGGTCTATTTCGTTTATTGTTAAATGAATTTTATAAACAATTAAACCATTTACCTTCGGCAGTGTGCCTTTGGTTATGGGAATTTTAGGCCAAATGAGTTTCTTACTATTATTATGAGTTTCTTACTATTATTTTTTGATGCCTTAACTCCAGAAAAATATATGCACCAATATCCTTTATCTTTTCTTTTTTCATTTTCATAGTTTGGTCTTAAAACTTATTACTAATGGTTTTCTCTTCTTTTTACAGTATATTCAAAAAAAAATCTACGAGCATCTTCCTGTAACAACTAATGCCGCGCTTCTTCAATATCGTGGCAAAGAGTGGTCAGTAACATTGGGCATAGTTGAACGAAGAAGGCTGCAAAAATTTTATGGTGGACAATAATGTCAAGCGAGGTTGGGTTGGTTGATATTGCACCATTGTTAGTTATCTTCAAAGTGCAACTGAAAGGACAAGGAACTTCTGAAGATCCGGTTGAAATTGATTAGTTTTTAGGTTATGTTTGTGTTGTTTTATCCCTTTTTAGCTTTTATTTTTATATTGATCCTATTATGGTAGTTGTGCTTTTATTTTCTATTGTACTATGAATGATATCAAATTTCGATGTTATCACATTTTGTGTGTTTATTGTTATAACTGTATCATTTTTTCTTCCAAAAGACTTTTTTTTAAATGAATTCTTACGTATGAATGATACATGAAAAATAGGCAGACTCATTTACACCTCTTAAAACAATTCTCACCATAAGACTTCGTCCTAGTTTTAAAGACTACTAAAACAGTCCGAATTCGAAATAGGAAGAGTAAATAAGAAGTGTAAATGCTTCATTGAGAAGTTCAATGATTGGTATGTGAATAGTTATGATAGTAAATAGGATTGAAAATATCTACATAGGTATTCAAAGATTATAGTTATCAATACAATTTTGGTAACCGGAATAATTAATACAATGCAACTAACACCATCAATTTTGACAACAACTCTATTTAAACCACTCTTGCAGCCGCACCAATATGATGGAGTTTATTCACTAGCTGGATTCTTTAAGCTAACTAGAATGGAGGATCTGATGGTAGCCAGGCGAGTGGAGGCTATAACAACACTGGGAACGCAATGCCCAGTGGTGTAGGATTCTTTTTTCTTGTTTGTAATAAGCTATAAATAATGTTTATGGTAATAAAATGTGTTAATCTTCAAAAAAGAAACTAGTAAACATTTACAAAATACTGAAAAAAATACCGCTAATCTTGATAGAGATTAAACCTCTTTGGATGAAACATTGGTCTTACCATGTCCCAATAGAATTCATACGAAATTGTAAGACCTGGCCGGTCGTTTTGAGAGTACTAGCCCCAAACCCCTGATTATTACTCCCTCTTTTTTATTTTTGAATTTTTTGACTTGCCGGGAGGATTTGTTTTGGTTTCGGAGGAAAATGGGATACATAGTCCCCAAATTGAAGGTTTAAGTCGTAGGAATCGACCATAGTTTGCATTGTGTGAAGACGGCTCCGGAATGGAGTTTTGATAGTTCCAATAGCTCCGTAGGGTGATTTTAATCCTAGGAGCATGTTTGGATGTTGAATTGTAGGTCCTTAGGTTATTTTAGCGTCAATTGGCGAAAGTTGAAAAATGGGATAATTTTTGAGAAGTTTGACCGAGAGTGGACTTTTTGATATCGGGGTCGGATTATAATATCGGAAGTTGGAATAGGTCTATAATATCAATTATGACTTGTGTTCAAACTTTGAGGTCAATCGGATTTGATTTGATAGGTTTCAGTGTCGGATATAGAAGTTTGAAGTTTTAAAATTCATTCGGCTTGGATCGATGTGCAATTCGTATTTTTAGCGTTGTTTGATGTGATTTAAAGCCTCGAAAAAGTTTGTATGATATTTTGGGACTTGTTGGTAAGTTTGGTTGAGGTCCCGAGGGCCTCGGGTGGATTCCGGATGGTTACGGAGCGAATTTGGACTTGTGAGAATGGCTGAAGGCACTAGCTCTGGTGTAATCGCACCTGCGAAAGATTGACCATAGGTGCGGGCACGCAGAAGTGGCACGTTGATCGCAAAAGAAGGCTGGAGCAGTGTAGGAAAAGGTCGCAGATGCAAGGAAAATTCCGCATTTGCAAGACCCCAGATGTGGACAAGGAGGTCGCAGGTGCTAGAGCAGTAGAAGCGGACTACTTCTCGCAAAAGCGAGTCCGCAGAACTGGATAGGAGATCGCAGAAGTGGAGGCAGGCAGCCTGGCAAAACAGCAGAGGCGGTGCTTTTTCCGCAAAAGCGGGACCGCAAATGCTGTCAAGTGATCCGCAAAAGCGAAAACACTAGGCAGACTATTAATTCAAAGGCTCGAGATTTTTATCATTATTGGACATTTTGATCTCGGGTCTTGGCGATGTTTGAGAGCATTTTTGAGGGATTTATTGAGGTAAGTCTCTTGTACTCATTTTGATCAATAACCTTGTTTTCCCATTGATTTTCCAATCTAGATTGTGTGTGTTTAAAGTGGAATTTGGGAGTTTGAGGCTAGGGATTTAGAGAGTTTTATTTGGGGATTTGAGTGGCGAATTGGTGTCAGATTTTGGTAATTTTGGTATGGGTGAACTCGATATCGAATGAATGTTCGTATTTTGTGACTTTTACCCGATTTCGAGACGTGGATTCGGGTCGACTTTTTGGGGCGATGTTTCGATTTTCTGCTAAAGTCGTAGATTTATGATTTAAATTAGTTTCTTGTACTTGTATTCATGTTATGTAATTGCTTTTGGCTAGATTTGGGCCATTTAGAGTCGGAAAATCGAGGGAAAGGCATCATTATCGATTGATTGAGCAAGATTTGAGGTAAGTGACTTGTCTAAACTTGTGTGGGGGAAATTTCCTTAGGATTTGGTATTGTTGTAATAATTTGTGACATGTGAGCGCTGTGTACGCGATGTGACGAGTGTGTACACGAGCTAAATGTGGAAATTCTAGTTCTTGCTAGTTGTCTTCTTTTAAATTCCCTAACTCAGTTGCCTTAGATATGTAGCGATCTTATTTAGCCTAGTATCGCATGTCTACGTGCCTTAAATCTTATTTGCAATTTGTGCAACATGCTTAATTGAATTACCTGTTTCCCTTGATTCGAATTAAACCTTTAACTGTAAGATTTCTTGCTGTAAATTCGTTGTTCCTTTGGTTATCTGCTGCATATTTACTTTAGGGCTACGAGGTGGTTCCTTGGGAGATCCCCTTGTCTTGCATATTTACTTTGTCTTGCATATTTACTTTGGGACTATGAGGCGGTTCCTGGAGAGATCCCCCTTTCTTGCATATTTACTTTAGGACTACGAGGCGGTTACTTGGGAGATCCTCCCTGTCTTGCATAGTTACTTTTGCACTACGATGCGGTACGTCAGGAGATTCCCCTGTTGAACATTTACATTTGGGACTACGAGGTGGTACCTCGACAAAGCCCCTGTTGTTTACCTCTATTTGTTGTGCTATTATTTTTTGAAATTTCTCGTTGTTTAAGTTCTCATTCATTTCAAAATATTATTTTATCATCTGCCTTGTTTATCTTTTAAACCAGTAGGGCCCTGACTGACCTCGTCACTACTCTAGCGAGGTTAGGCTTGGATCTTACTAGGTACCGTTGTGGTGTACTCATACTACACTTTTGCACATTCTTTTCTGCAGATCCAAGTTCTTCCTACCAGACCAGATACCAACGAGTTGGACCGCACGTGGAGACTTTAAGGTATATCTGTCGGATTCCCCCTTTATCCTTATTATGTTGTTTTCCTTATTCTCTTTAGATTTTGATGTATAGAGAAAATTAGTATTTTTTTCTTAAAAGCTTGTGACTTATTTCTACAGGGTTTTGGAAGATGTATCTATTTTGAGCCGCAATTTCTATTTATAAATCATGTATTGAGATTTGAGTTCAGTTTAAACTAGGTGCCATCACGACATCCTACGGAGGAAAATTGGGGTCATGACAAGTTGGTATCAAAGCTCTAGGTTCATAGGTGTCATGATTCACAAGAAGGTTTAGTATAGTCTAGCGGATAGGTACGGAGACGTCTGTATTTATCTTCGGGAGGCTATGGAACTGTTAGGAAAAGCTTCATTTCTTTGATTCCTTATCTTGCGAGATTTTAGACTTCGGATTCTAAATTTTTGTCTCTCTATTCTCTCATAGATGGTAAGGACACATACAGCTGGATCTGATAACCATACACCCGCACCCCCTGCTATTTGCGCGAGAGGCCGGGGCCGGGGCCGGGGCAGAGGCCGAAGATGTCCACGTGGTGCAGCCAGAGCACTCGCACGAGCTGCTACAGAGGACCCACCAGTAGCTCCAGTTGGAGGACAGGCACCTGAAACACCTGTCATTGTACCAGCCCTCCAGGAGACTCTAGCCTAGTTCCTGAGCATGTTCAGCACCTTGGCTCAAGCAGGATTGATACCACTTGCTCCTGCCACATCTTAGGCCGGGTGAGGAGCACAGACTCCCATCGCTGGTACCCTAGAGCAGCGGGTTCATGTCGATCAGGTTCCAGAGATCATACCGATGCAGCCGGTAGCTCCAGCTCAGCCTGAGGTTAGGGCAATAGTTTCTAAGGCGGAGTAGCTCGGGCTCGAGAGGTACAAGAAGTACCACCCTCCTACTTTCAGTGGCTTGGCGTCAGAGGATGCACAGGGTTTTCTTGAGGGATTCCATCGTATCCTCCGTACTATGGGTATTGCGGAGACTAGTGGGGTTTCTTTCACTACATTCCAGCTTAGAGGAGCGGCCTATCAGTGGTGGCGCGGTGCATACGAGTTGGATAGTCCGGCTGAGGCATCTTTACTTACTTGGACTTAGTTTTCAGATATGTTCTTGAGGGAGTATGTTCCCCAGAGTCTCAAGGATGCTTGGCACGCAGAGTTTGAGCAATTGTCCCAGGGTTTTATGACTGTGTCAGAGTTTGTGATCCGATTCAGTGATTTGGCTAGGCATGCACCAGCCTTGGTTACTATCGTTCGAGAGCGGGTTTGTCAGTTTATTGAGGGGCTCAACCCCAATATCAGATTGAGCATGGACCAAGAGTTAGAGATGGATATTGCGTACTAGCAGGTAGTAGGGATTGATTGGATGTTAGAGGGTATGCTGACTCAGGATAGAGAGGAGAGAGAGAGAGAGACCAAGAGGTCTCGAGAGTCTGGCACTTACTGTGGTACTCGTGCCCCAACAGCAGCTCGTCAAGGCAGGGGTTATATGGGCTGCCCTGTTCATTCAGCATTTCCAGCCGCCAACGGTGCTCCGGCCACTACTAGACCCCATGATCCTTATTATGCACCGCTAGCGTCGAGCTTACCTCCTGTACGGGTGCTTTCAGTGGTCAGTCCAGTTGATCAGGCCTGAGCCAGTCGCAGCAGCCACGTCCTCCGAGAGATTGTTTTGAGTGTGGTGACACTCGCCATGGGTGCGGGATTGCCCCAGATTTAGGAGGGGTGCACCTCCACAGATTTCTCAAGCACCGCGTGCTCTACCAGGTCCTCAGGCTATGGTTACAGTACCATCCACCACCCCACCTGCACAGCCAGCTAGAGGTAGAGGTCGGACAGGTAGAGGTTGCCCTAGAGTGAGAGGCCAGGCCAGATATGTATGACCTTCCTGCTAAGACTGAGGCAGTTGCATCAGATTCTGTTATCATAGGTATTGTTTCGATCTATCAAAGAGATGCATCAGTCTTATTTGATCCAGGCTCCACTTATCCCTATGTGTCATCTTATTTTGCCCCGTATTTGGGTGTATCCCGTGATTCTCTAAGTTCGCCTCTTTATGTATCTATACCCGTTGGTGATTCTATTGTTATTGACCGTGTGTATCGGTTGTGTTTGATCGTTCTTAGTGGTTTTGAGCCCAGAGCTGACTTATTATTGCTCATTATGGTGGATTTCGATGTTATTTTGGGCATGCACTGGTTGTCGCCCTATCATGCTATCCTTGATTGTCATTCCAAAACGATAACGTTGGCTATTCCAGGTCTACCATGGATAGAGTGGAGAGGTACCTTAGATTGTATTCCTCGAAAGGTTGTCTCATTTCTTAAAGCTCAGCGAATGGTTGAGAATGGGTGTGATGCGTATCTGGCCTATTTAAGAGATGTTAGTGTTGATATTCCTACCGTCAGGTCAGTTCTGGTAGTGAGGGATTTTGCATACGTATTTTCGGTAGTTTTTTTGGGGCATGCCCCAATAGGAATTTTGACTTTGGAATTGATTTGTTACTAGGAACTCAGCCCATTTCTATTCCACCTTATCGTATGGCCCCAGCAGATTTGAAAGAATTAAAGAAACAGTTGCAAGAGTGGCTCGATAAAGGCTTCATTCAGCCCAGTGTGTCGCCTTGGGGTGCCCTGTTTTGTTTGTGAAGAAGAAGGATGTTCTATGTGAATGTGTATTGATTATCGCCAGTTGAATAAGGTTATAGTGAAGAACATGTATCCATTGCCACATATTGATGATCTATTTGATCAGCTTCAGGGTGCCAGAGTGTTCTCTAAGATTGACTTGCGTTCAGGCTATCATCAGTTGAAGATTTAGGAGCCATATATCTCGAAGACTGCTTTCAGGACTCGGTATGGTCATTACGAGTTCCTTGTGATGTCTTTTGGAAAAACCAACGCCCCAACAGCATTCATGCACTTGATGAACAATGTATTTCAGCCCTATCTTGACTCTTTTATCATTATGTTTATTGACGACATTCTGGTGTTCTCCTGGAGTCGGGTGGATCATGAGCAACACTTGAGGACTGTGCTTCAGACTTTGAGAGAAAAGAAGTTGTATGCAAAATTTTCGAAGTGTGAATTCTGGCTAGATTCAGTGGCAATTTGGGTCATGTGGTATCGAGTGAGGGGATCAAGGTAGACCCCAAGAAGATTGAAGTAGTGCAGACTTGGCACAGACCATTCTCACCTATGGAGATCTGGTGTTTTCTTGGTTTGGCGGGGTATTACTGTCGATTTGTAGAGGGTTTCTTATCTATTGCGGCATCTATGACCAGATTGACCCAGAAGGGTGCTCCGTTCAGGTGGACTGAGGATTGTGAGGAGAGCTTTCAAAAGCTCAAAACAGCTTTGACATAGCCCCAGTGTTACTATTGCCTACTGGATCGGGGTCCTATACGGTGTATTGCGATGCGTCACGCATTGGTCTCGGCGCGGTGTTGATGCAGGATGGTAAGGTGATTTCCTACGCGTCTGGACAGTTCAAGGCGCATGAGAAGAACCATCCTGTGCACGACCTTGAGTTAGCAGCTATTGTTCATGTCTTGAAGATCTGGCGGCACTATTTGTATAGTGTTCCTTGTGAGGTTTTCACCGACCACCGGAGTCTACAGCATCTGTTTAAATAGAAGGATCATAACTTGCGGCAACGAAGATGGTTGGAATTGCTTAAGGATTATAACATCACAATTCTCTATCATCCGGGGAAGGCCAATGTGGTGGTCGATGTCTTGATCCGCAAGGAGGAAAGTTTGGGCAGTTTAGCATATCTACCAGTAGCAGAGAGGCCTATAGCCTTGGATGTTCAGGCCTTGGCCAACCAGTTGTTAGATTGGATGTTTCCGAGCCGAGCAGAGTTTGACTTGTGCAGTTTCTCAGTCTTCTTTTTATGATCGTACCGGAGAGTATCAGTATGATGACCCCCATCTTTTTGTCCTTACGGACATGGTTCAGCACGGTGATGCCAAGGAAGTCACTATTGGAGATGACGGTGTATTACGGATGCAAGGCAGGCTATGTGTGCATAATGTAGATGGGTTACGTTAGTTGATTCTCCAGGAGGCTCACAGTTTGCGGTATTCCATACCCAGGTGCCTCGAAGATGTATCTGGACTTGAGGCAGCACTATTGGTGGAGGCGGATGAAGAAGGACACGGTGGAATATGTAACTCGCTGCCTAAATTGTCAGCAGGTGAAATATGAGCAGCAACCAGGTGGATTGCTTCAAAAGCTAGAGATTCCAGAGTGGAAGTGGGAGCGGATTACTATGGATTTTGTTGTTGGGCTCCCGCGGACTCAGAAGTTCGATGCAGTTTAGGTGATTGTGGATAGATTGACCAAGTCAACTCATTTCATTCCTGTGGTTACTACTTACCCTTCAGCGTAGCTGGCTCAGGTTTACATTCGCGAGATTGTCAGGCTTCATGGCGTACCAGTATCTATCATCTCTGACCGGGGTACGTAGTTTACATCACGGTTCTGGAGAGCTGTACAGCGTGAGTTGGGTACTCATGTGGAGTTGAATACAGCATGTCACCCTCAGATGGACGGACAATCCGAGCATACTATTTAGATATTGGAGGATATGCTTCATGCATTTGTGATTGATTTTGGAGGTGCTTGGGATCAGTTCTTGCCACTTGCAGAGTTTGCCTACAACAAAAGTTATCAATCGAGCATTCAGATGACTCCATATAAGGCCTTCTATGGTAAACGATGCCAGTCTCCAGTAGGTTGGTTCGAGCAGGGCGAAGCTAGGCTATTGGGTACAAACTTGGTCTAGGATGCTTTGGAAAAGGTTAAATTGATTCAGGATCGACTTTTTACAGCCCAATCTAGACAGAAGAGTTATGCAGATTGGAAGGTTCATGATGTTGCATTCATGGTTGGGGAGCGGGTGTTGCTCCGGGTTTCTCCCATGAAGGGTATTATGAGGTTCGGGAAGAAGCGCAAGTTGAGTCCTAGGTATATCGGGCCTTTTGGGATTCTTGAGAGGGTTGGAGAGGTGGCTTACAAACTTGCACTGCCACCTAGTCTCTCTGTAGTTCATCCAGTGTTCTATGTTTCTATGCTCCGGAAGTATCACAGCGATCCGTCTCATGTGTTAGATTTCAGCTCAGTCTAGTTGGACAAGGATCTATCTGATGTTGCCAGTGGTCATTTTGGATAGGCAGGTTCAAAAGTTGAAGTCAAAGAACATCGTGTCTGTGAAGGTTCAATGGAGGGGTCATCCAGTCGAGGAGGCGACTTGGGAGACCGAGCATGATATGCACAGCAGTTATCCTCATCTATTTACCACTTCAGGTATGAATCTGTACTCGTTCAAAGACAAACATTTGTTTTAAGAGGGGGAGGATGTAACGACCCGGCCGATCATTTTGAGAGTACTAGCCCCGAACCCCTAATTATTGCTCCCTCTATTTCATTTTTGGGTTTTTTGACTTGTCGGGAGGATTTTTTTTTTGGTTACAGAGGGAAATGGGACACATAGTCCTTAAATTGGAGGTTTAAGTCGTAAGAATCGACCGTAGTTTCAATTGTGTGAAGACAACTCCAGAATAGAGTTTTGACGATTCTAATAGCTCCATAGGGTGACTTTGATCTTAGGAGCGCATTCGAATGTTGAATTGGAGGTCCGTAGGTCATTTTAGCGTCAATTGGCGAAAGCTGGAAAAAGGGATGATTTTTGGGAAGTTTGACTGAGAGTGAACTTTTTGATATCGGGGTCGGATTCCGATTCCGGAAGTTGGAAAAATGTTAATTATGACTTGTGTGCAAAATTTGAGGTCGATCGGATTTGATTTGATAGGTTTAGGCGTCGGATGTAGAAGTTTGAAGTTTTAAAGTTCATTAGACTTGAATCAATCTGCAATTTATATTTTTGGCGTAGTTTGATGTGATCTAAAGGCTTGACAAAGTTTGTATGATGTTTTAGGACTTGTTGGTAAGTTTGGTTGAGGTCAAGGGGGTTTCGGGTGGATTCCGGATGGTTAACGGAGCAAATTTGGACTTGTGAGAATGGCTGAAGGCATCAGCTCTAGTGTAATTGCACCTGCGCAAGATTGACAGCACGTGCGAGCCTCCAGAAGCGGCACGTTGATTGCAGAAGCGGGCTGGAGCAATGTGGGCATAGGTCGTGGATGCGAGGAAAATTCCGCATCTACGAGATCGCAGATGCGGACAAGGAGGTCGCAGGGGCGCTGGAACCGCAGAAGCAGACTGCTTCTCACAGGAAAATTCCGCATCTTTCTGTTCCTACAAATACAATTTTCTTCTAATCATGGTATACCATACTAGATCCCAAATGTACGGGATATCTAGAGTTGTCAGCTCCTCAAGGATAATTCGTCTTAACACATCTACATCTAGTACACATAACTGGTTACTTAGTCGAAGAATACAATTTATGTCAATAGTCTTATTCTTTCTTTTACTAGCTAGGACCTCATCTACATATTTGCGTAATCGCTCAGCTTTATATTGAGTTGCCTTTATTAGCTTTACCAATGAAGACTTTTCTTGAATACAAGCCAACAAAAGCTATGAAATATTTTTTTTGTACTATTTAGCCTGTGCATATTCTTGACCAAAAATCTCTTTACATTAGATATATTTGCCAAATTACCCATGTTTTTTTTTATCTTTTTTTTTTGCATAAGCCATAACATTTATCTTTCGCGAACAATAGGTTTCTTCATATAAATAGTGTCTCTAAATCCTAAAAGGGAATGCCACTATGACCATCTCCAAATCACGAGTGGCATAATACGACTTGAGCTTCTTCAATTTCCTTGAAGTATAAGCTATCACACGACCATTCTACTTTAGAAAATATCATAATCCTACCATCGAAGTATCACAGAACATTGTGAATCCTCTAGAACCTATTGGAATAAGCTAACATTGGTGTGATTGTCAAACATACCCTGGGCTTCTGGAATCTCGTTGTACATTCCTCCATCCACTGAAATTTAACGATTTTCTATGTTAACTTGGTGAGTGATGGTGCTATTCTAGAGAAATCCTACACAAATTCCTATAGTAGCCTGTCAAGCCAAAAAAAAAAGTCAATCTCTGTAGGAGAAATGGGTCGCAGCCATTTAGGAAGTGCTTCTATCTTCTCAGAATGTACCATTATTTCATTCTTAGATACAATGTGTCCTATGAATACCATCGAATCTAGCTAAAGTTCACAATTGAAGAACTTGGTAAAACGTTGATTTTCTTGCAGCGTCTTTAACGTATTTTTCAAGTGATTCTCGTGCTCTTCTTGGCTACGAGAATATACCAGAATATAATAAGTACAAACTATGAATTTATTTTTTTCCAAAATCAACTTGAACACCATATCCATTATATACATCAATGTAGCTGGAGCATTAGCCAGTCCAAAAGGCATCACAAGTAACTCCTAATGTATGTACCGAGTTCTAGAGGCGGACTTCGAATTATCGGTAGTTGATGCATAATCTTAAGGACCTATTCTCTTCTTCTTTTTTAACAATAGTGGTGCACCCCATGGTGAAACTTTCGGTATGATAAAATCCTTATCCAGCGGGTCTCGCAATTGTTCATTCAGCTCTCTCAACTCTATTGGTTCCATATAATATGTTTGCGTGTCAGGTGTTTGAATCAATACTGAAGTTTATTTCTCATATTGGAGGTAGTCCTAGTAATCCTTAGGAATACATTAGAGAATCTATCATTATGATTTTTTTTCTTCTCAAACCAAGTGTTTCTTCTCTTGTGCCCCTTACCGTATCAATGAGACCCAAACAACCTTTCTTTTATAATCATTAAGCCTTCAAAATATATACTTTGCTCATCTCTAAAACCTATAATCCCCTTTTTGGACAAAACTATCTTTTAAAGTTCACCAAACTTAATAACCTTTCCATAATAATCTTGGGTAGCTTAGTAAGAAGATAATTAATCCATACCCATCAGTTAGTTAGAGTCAACCATATCAAATACAACTTGGTTAGCTAGGGTTTCTTTCTCTTAAATTGAATTTTCAAAGCTTTAAACACATGTCTAACTACTATAGATTTTTCGCATAAGTAGTAACCCAAAAAGGATCTCTTAATATCTCAAAATGTCCTTGATTTTTAGATCTTCGACTCATATTAAAATCCATATTAAATGATATTCTAATCTCGATCTTCTTATGTAAGTTCTTGCACGCCTATCATGTCCAAATTTTCCATCTTTTTGGTAAGTGCAACTGCTACAGAATAGGTTTAAGTCTTCATATATGCAGTTACTACCTTGTTTAAACAATTAACCAACCTTTCAACAAGCCTCTAAACTTAAGACGTTGCTTGCGTATCCAGCTGAGAAAGTTTGGTGTTATATGTAAGTATTCAAACCATCTAAATCAATTTCTTAAATGATCTAGCAGGCAAGTTCACGCCAGAAACTGTCAAGAAGGAAGTGATTCATAAACACGTTAGTGATATTATTCCCAAATTAGTTGTGTTGCTCTTGTTGGCATCCCTAAGAGTACAGTAGCATTTCATGTATTCGCCATGTTCTCTAGTCTAAAAGTTTCCTGTTCCATAGGCCTCTTCATGAAATGTCCTATAGCTCATAACGTGGTAAGTATTTTACTAAAACCTTTAAGGATCCTTTGAACTATCAGAAATAGTAAACTTAGTAGTTTCAACTTTAGGAACTTTATTAAGAATATTTTGTTGTTCCCTATAATCTTCTAGGTGCATGAGGACTTTAGAGCCCCTATTTTGTTGCTCATTCTTCTTACGTTTATCATATATCCATAAAGATCTCAATTTTATTTTCTTCTTCATGGAGGTAAGTACCTTTTTGTGATAGCACTCCTCTATCGCTGTAGTGGTAGACTAGTATAAATTTTCGAAATGGACTTTATTACGCATCTTACCAGGAAGCACCTCATATGGCACAATGAACCTTTTACTGTATACTACTTATGTAGCATTTTTTTCCTCTGAGATAGTTGCATGTACATTGGCGAAATTTGACGTCTTTGAAGTTTGAACCTCTAGCCAAATTCTATCATAAGATACTTGGTCCGAGCCATACACGAATAGAATAAGTAATGACAGATTCAGTTATTTGGCCTAATCACCACACGTACGGAGGAATAAGAAAGAAAGACAAGACACATCCTATCACGCTCTCGAAGAATCACGATTATGGAATGGCTGGCTACATAACCATAATAAAGATTCTACTACCGACGTGTGCTCCATTAGTCACAAGAATAACCTAGAGCTCTGATACCAACTTTTTCACGACCCAATTTAAGATTGTGACCGGCGCTTAGGAGCAAGTGCTCCCAAGCAAGCCTCATCGGAAATTTTACAGAAAATCGGATAGAGTTTCCCCTATTTTTGGACCATCCCAAAAGCTTCCCTGTCTCAAATCAACAACCAAACATCCTAATATTATACCAAACAATTGACAACTTGTCAATTAACCAATACAAGTCTCCACCATAACTAAACTACCAACTAACCACTAAAAATACTAATTTATCTCCAACTTTGATAAATGAGAACGATACTCAACATAAAACTATAATAACAAAAGAATACGCATGACACTAAAATAATGACTATGGAGCACTCTAAGAGTTCAATGAAAAGACCATAACAATAAGAAAATCTCTGCCATGCGAACAAGTGCGAGGCTCACCGAGAAATATCAACATGTGCGCTCTAATTAACGAGATCCTCGCCTGCGTCAACTGCTGTCTCTGTAAAAAAAATTAGCGGGGAATGAGTCGCTAGCTCAGTGAGTAATAACACTTAACCACAACCATTTTTATTTGGGGACAAGTAAGAAACATGCTAGTATCTCAAAGAGAAAATAACATAAAAATGCCCTTTCAAAAGCAATAAATAATTTCCAGTCTCATCACGCTTTTCATGTAGTAAAACATAATAAAAAATTCAGTAATAAGCCCGATAACCACTGTATAATGTCAATATTCACATTTTGGGAGGTTTCAATGAAAGGATCATGTAATCGGTATAACTGTGGACTTTTTTACCAGAAGTCATATATAACGGTAGTCCCTACTCGAGGGAAATCGGTAACGGTATGCTAGTTCGACCTTCCCACTAGCGAGGGCTATAACGGTAATCAGTAATTACAAGGTGCACCAGGTCTAACGAACCCGTCGTTAGCTACGGGATCCTTCAATGTCTACTCTTATTTATACTTGTCTCTGTAATCCGTATATACTCGTAGAAACTATTTTAAAACAATATAGGGCATTTCAGTTCTTATCAAATCATATAATTTCCTTTCGATAACAGTAACGATAAAACAGATCTAGTGACAACGAAATTATTTAAAATCATGGTACTCATCTCAAATAACTATTTCGGTTTCATATCGAGTAAAAGACTTGTCCCACATGCAACTCAAAATAATTGGTAACATATTCATATTAAAAATCATGTGTAAATCATGCAAGTTATGAAAACACAAATTGCGGTAAGATTACTACTCACAGTACTCATGCCGAAATTTTAAATGCTTCACCTCGAGCAATTCGTACAACTTCTTTCAATCAATCTATAATCACATCATATCGATATCGTATCAATTTTTTGTTTATTCTACTCCGTAACTAATTTATAATATCCAACTCTTGGAGTTTCACGTTGGTTCTCAATTATTTTTCTTAAGTTGGGTTTGTCCAGACCACGGGAAAATTATTTTATATCTTTACCATGCTCCTTAAGTCATATGTAAACCAAATAGAACTACTGTCCATAGTAAAAATAAAATTTCCAGTACCCTATAAAGTTTCATAAATCAAAGAACAAGGGAAACAAAACTATAGAGAAGAACTTACCATTCTTTAGTTGAAAGAAACCTGCCACAATTCACTTAAGCTTTAAAGCTTCTTGTTATTTGGTTTCAATTATTTGATGAATCTAAAACCTTTGCCGATAGGTTTAGTTGCGGCAGAAGCTTTTTCTTCGTTTCCCTTCCTTTCTTTTTCCTTCTACTGTGTTGAATAGCTTCTGCCGAAGCTTGATATGCTTCAATACCTAACCCTTCCTTTGTCTATCTTGCTGTGGTTGGTTTCCCCTTCCCTTAATCCCTGTTAATTTAGGATTTCACCCAAATCCCCTTTCTCTATTTGTCTGTTGCGGACCCTTTCCCCTTAGCCCTTTTCTTCTTTTTCTTTTTTTTTTTGGCCAGATTTTCATCTGGTGGGCTTCGGCCCTTTTGTTTGTTTATTTTCTTTTTCTTTTTTTTTTTGGTGAATTACTTAATTTCCCTCTTCTTCTTTTTTGTATGAGGAGTATTACATACAAAATGTACAAAATGCAGATTTTTTCCTTGGAAGAATTTGCCTGAAACAGGAATGCTAAAGAAGTCATAAACTTCATAAATAATGAACAAAGTAAACTTGAAATAATCATGGCCAGCTTCATACAAAACTTGATATTCAAAATGCAAAACAAAGTCTACATATCTTGCACACCAAACTTATAGCAAATATTTTTCTAATATATGAGAAAATAAGAAATAAAATTGACATAATCAGTTTGCAGCATTTTCTGATAACTTCATCCCAATAAATATTCCATTTATTTGTCACCACTTCTACACTTTCTTCATCAGCCGAGCTTGAAGATGGCTCTTCCCATAAACAACTTGTTGTTTGAAATTTGTTGAAGGCTTCTAAGGCTTCATCAGAATATTCAAAGCTTGGAAGCAGCTACCCTCAACCCCAACAATTATTTTAACACACTCAAACCAACATTTGTATGATCCTGGTTTCTTACCACAAAATACAATAAATACCATCGATTTGAAATTGTCTTACCTTCAATTGATTTTTCGAATACATTGAACGCAGTTATGGCCGCATCATGAGATTTGAAAGACTAGAAAATGTTTATCTTAACCCCGATAACAATAGGATAACATTCACTTTATGAGGAGTATATTCCTGGCCTTTTACCAGAAAATACAACATACATTTTTGAAGCACTATTCTTCTTCGACTGAACCATAGTAGATTCCTTCATCTATTCACTCACACTTAAAAGAACATATTAGAGTAAGAGATGGAGAAATAATTAAGTATTAGGTTTGTTTGAATATTAGGCCTTTGAAGAGGGATAAAATATATCTTAAGGCTTTGTGTTCTGCCATCTAGGGTTGTTTAAATATGAGGGCTTTGAAGACCTTAGTATACGAAAGATATACGAAATACACAATCAAGTATATGTATATAGATGAAGAGATATGAAATATATATGCGTATAGTAGAAAAAAAGATGAAAAATACATGTTGTTAAATGTTTATGGGAAAGAGGGCGTACATGCTTTGATATTATCCATGTATTGGGAAGACAAGCATTCAATGGATGAGAGGGATTTTATATCTCATTTGAATAAAGAAGAAGAGAGTTTCAAACCCTAACGGGAAGGATAGTTTTGGCAAAGAATTAGCGGAGAAACCCTAATTTGAGCGTGATTTCACATTAATAACCCCATTTGGGCCATTGTGACCAAAATGAGTCTTAGAAAAACCTTATCGAAAAAAGATATTCACAGAGTTTTGATGAAGTGATAAATACTTTTTTATCCTTAACTAGTATTTTTGAGTTCAAACTCTGAGTATCGCCTTTGTTAGAGAGTGTTTACCCCCAATATGGCTGTTGTAATGACCCGGCCGGTCGTTTTGAATATTTTAGTTTTCCCTAATTTATGCTTCCTTTGTGGTATATTATAGTTACATGACTCGCTGAGGTGTGTGGTTTAGGTTTCGGGTGATTTTCAGAGTGAAAAGGGACACATAGTCCCTAAGTTGGAAGTTTAAGTCGTAGGAGTTGACCATAGTTTGGCTTGTCTGAAGATGATTTCAGAAAGGAGTTTTGAAGGTTCCAATAGGTGCATAGAGTGATTTGGACATAGGAACATATCTGGATGTTGATTTGAAGGTCCGTAGGTCGTTTCGGTGTGATTTGGCAGAAGTTAGAAATTTGAGGAATTTGGGAAGTTTGACCGGGAGTGGACTTTATTGATATCGGGGTCAGATCCCAATTTCAAAAGTTGGAATAGGTCCATAATGTCATTTATGACGTGTGTACAAAATTTGGTGTCAATCGGAGTTGTTTTAATATGAATCGGCGTTGGTTTCAGAATTCGAAAGTTTATAGTTCATAGGCTTGAATTTGGGTCGCGATTCGTTGAATTCATGTTATTTGACGTGGTTTTTAGCCTTGATTAGGTCCTTTAGGTGTTTTGGAACTAGTTGGTATACTCGGACGGGGTCCTGGGGGCCCCGGGCATGATTCGGATCGATATCGAATCATTTTAGACTTGTGTAAATTTGCTGAAGCAGGGTTGTTTCTGGTGTCTTCGCACCTGTGGAGGGTTTGGCCGCAGGTGCAGGCGTGCAAAAGCGAGCTATTGGTCGCAGATGCGGTTTTGTTCATGCCTAGTTGGGGCGCAGAAGCGGAACATTTTTCACGGAAGCAGCTTCGCTTCTGCAGTGAGGAGAAGCACAGGAGCGACTATGGTTGCAGGTGCGACACGTTTTGTCGTAGGCGTGCGCAGGTGCGGCCTTTGGCTCACAGAAGCAGATCCTGTGGACTTAGGTGAAGTCCGTACCTGCGATGGTTTTTCTACAGATGCGGCAGTATGGTTGCAAGTGCGACATAACTGCGCAGAAAAGGGAATTTTTTGAGGCTTTCACTTCATTTTCGTTATGGGACGTTGAGAGCTCGAATTGAGGCGAGATTTTGAGTAATTTTCAAAGGAAGTGTTAGGGTACGGACTCTTGACTCGTTTTTGATTAATTCCCATGAATCTTTTGTTAATTGCATCTTCTAATTTGTGTTTTGGAGTTTAAAACTAGGGAAAAACGTGTAGAAGCTCTTAGACTAAATTCATGAGTTTTGAAAGGTGAAATGAGGTTGGATTTGGATAATTCTTGTATGGTTGGACTCGATATCAAATGGGTGTTCGGATTTTATAATTTTGGTCGGGTTCCGAGACGCAGTCTTGGGTCGACTTTTTGGGGCGATTTTTCAATTCCTTACTAATATCATAATTTCATTATTTAAATTAGTTTCCTATAGTTATATTTATAGTATGAAATTATTTTGGCTACATTCAAGCCGTTCAGAGTTGGAAAATCGAGGGAAAGACCTTCTAGTTGATTGATTTAGCGTGATTTGAGTGGCTTGTCTAACCTTGTGTGGGAAAAATTCCCCTTAGGATTTGGTATTGTTGTGATAATTTGTGATATGTAAAGGCCATGTACTCATGGTGAAGAGTGTGTACACGGGCTAAATGTTGAGATTTCGGTTTTAGCTATGTAGTTTCTTTTTCATGCCTTAATTGAGTTACTTTAGCATGTTATAGTCACCCTATTTAGCTTAATTTCACATGTCTACTTGTCTTATCTCTTATTTGTAATTTGTACCGTATGTTTAGTTGAATTACTTGCTTTCTTAATTACGTATTCATTATTTAACTGTGGAAATTCTCTGCTTGAAATTTATTATCCTTGAAACATCTCGCCGTTGGGTTTGGTGTTGAGTTGCAACGGGCATGGTTTCTATTGAGGCAAGGTGTAAGTCGTGAAGTGTCATTTTATTTAGCTGTTGTCTTTGGGCTTCTGTGTTATTGTTAAGGTGACTGTTTGGTAGTATGCACGAGGTTTCTATTGTGTTGTTGTTATTGTTTGCATGAGGTTTACGTCGTGCTGTTGTTACTATTTGCACTAGGTTTCAGCCGTGCCGTTGAGATTATTGATACAAATGCGGTGGTATAAGGTCGGGGTGTTGAAACGCATGTGGTGCGATAAGGTAGGCTTGATACGCGTGGCTAACAGGGGAACTACTAGAAGCCATGCGGTGTGATAAGGTGGGCTAAACTGCGGGGTGCTATTTCGGGAAAAATAATTTTTAAAACTAAAAGTAAAGGCTCCCACGGTGATATAAGAAAAGACTGTGATTTATTTTTATGATTTGGGACTACGAGGCGGTACCTCGGGAGTACCCTGTTGATCTTCTTTATTTGCTTTATTGTTTGGTTGTTGTTTCCTTAACATGTAAAATGCTTGTTTTCCTTTCGTGTTGTATTAGCTTTTCCTTGATTCCGTGTTGATACTTCCTGTAAATTCTTTATTGTTTAACTTACCTGTCATTCTTATTATATCATTATATCTTCTGTCTTATTTTCTTATTATCTCCAATTGGGCCTTGACCTGACCTCGTCACTACTCTACCGAGGTTAGGCTTGGCACTTACTGGTTACCATTGTGGTGTACTCATACTACGCTTCTGTACATGTTTATTTGTAGATCCAGGTACATCCTATCAGCCCCGGTACTAGCGCGCTGAGTTTCTTGCTTTTGGAGATTTCAAGGTACACTTGCCCGCGTCCGCAGGCCTCAGAGTCCCCTTCTACCCTGTTCTTCCTTATTTCATTAAATTTTTATAGATAGTGATGTATAGGATTGTTCAATATTGATCTAGAGCTTTGTGACTTATATCTCACTAAGCTTTGGGATTGTACGTACTGAGTGTTGGTAGATTTTGTTTATAAAATGGTTAGGATGTTCAAGTTTAAACTTTTATTTAATATTTCCACATATTGTTAGGCTTACCTAGTCTTAGAGACTAGGTGCCGTCACGATATCCTACAGAGAAAATTTGGGGTCGTGACAAGTTGGTATCAGAGCTCTAGGTTCATAGGTGTTATGAGTCACAAGCAGGTTTAGTAGAGTCTCGCAGATCGGTATGGAGACGTCTGTACTTATCTTTAAGAGGCTATGGAACTATTAGGAAAAGCTTCACTTCTAGATTCCTTATCATGGGAAATTCTTGACTTCGAATTCTAAATTTCTATCTTTCTATTATCTCACAGATGGTGAGGACACGTACAGGTGGATAGATGACGAGACACCCGTGCCCCCTACTAGAGCTATCAGAGGTCGAGGTAGGGGTAGAGGCCGAGAACGTCCACAAGGTGCGGCCAGGGCACCCGCACAAGCTGCTATAGATAAGCCACCAGTAGCTCTAGTTGGAGGGCAAGCACCAGAGACGCCTGTTATTGCACCAGCCCTATGGGAGACTCTCGCCTAGTTTCTGAGCATGTTCGGCATTTTGGCTCAGGCAGGGTTAATACCACTTGCTCCTGCCACATCTCAGGCCGGGGAAGGAGCACAAAATTCCGCCGCTCGTACTCTAGAGCATCGGGTCAAGGTTGACAGGTCCCAAAGGTCATACTAGTGCAACCGGTCGCCCCAGTTCAGCCCGAGGTTAGGCAGCAGTTTTTTAGGGGGAACAGCTCAGGCTCGAGAGGTACAAGAAGTACCACACTGGCGTCAGAGGATGTCCAGGGTTTTCTTGAGGAGCGCCACCATATCCTCCGTACTATTGGTATTGCGGAGTTTAGTGGGGTTGCTTTCACTACGTTCCAGCTTAAGGGAGCGGCCTATCAGTGGTGGCGAGCATATGAGTTGGGTAGTCCTGCCGAGGCAGCTTCACTCACTTGGACTCAGTTCTCGGATATGTTCTTGAGGGAGTTTGTTCCCCAGAGTCTTAGAGATGCATGGCACGCAGAGTTTGAGTAGTTGCGCCAGGTTCTATGATCGTGTCAGAGTATGCGGTCCGGTTCAGTGGTTTGGCTAGGCATGCACCAGCCTTGGTTTCTACTGTTAGAGAGGGGGTCCATCGATTTATCAAGGGGCTCAATCCCGGTATCAGATTTAGCATGGACCGAAAGCTGGAGATGGATATCGCATACCAGCAGGTAATGGGGATCGCTAGGAGATTGTAGGGTATGTTGACTCAGGAAAGAGAGGAGAGGGAGGCCAAAAGGCCTCGAGATTCTGGCACATATAGTGGTACCCGTGCCCTAGTTGCAGCTCATCATGGTAGAGGCTATGTGAGTCACCATGTTCATTCATCACTTCCAGCCTCCAGCAGTATTCCGGCCACTCCTAGGCCTCAAGCTCCCTATTATGTACCACCAATGTCTAGTGCCCCTCTTGCACGGGGTGCTTTCAACGGTCAATCTAGCCGATCAGGCCCGAGCCAGCCACAACAGCCACGTCCTCCGGGTGCTTGTTTTGAGTAGATGGTAACATTGTTCATATGGTGAGGAATTTCCCCAGACTCAGGAGGGGTGAACCTCCACTGACGACTTAGGCTCTGCGTGCTCTACCGGGTCCTCAAACCATGGTTACCGCACCAATTGCCACTCCATATGCACAGCCAGCTCAAGGTGGAGGTCGTGCAGGAAGAGGTCGCCCTAGAGAGGAGGCTAGGCCAGATATTATGCTCTTCCTACTAGAACAGAGGCAGTTACATCCGACTCAGTCATCACAGGTATTGTTCTGGTCTGTCATAGAGATGCATTCGTCTTATTCATCCAGGCTCCACTTATTCCTATGTGTCATCTTATTTTACTCCGTATTTAGGTGTATCCCGTGATTCTTTGAGTTCTCCTGTATATGTGTCCACACTTGTGGGAGATTCTATTATTGTTGACCGTGTGTATTGGTCGTGTTTAGTTATTCTTGGTGGTTTTAAGACCAAAGCCGATCTATTGTTGCTCAGTATGGTAGATTTTGATATTATTTTGGACATGGACTGGTTGTTGCCCTATCATGCTATTCTTGATTGTCACACTAAGAGGTGACGTTGGCTATGCCAGGACTGCCGCGGTTAAAGTGGAGAAGTACTTTAGATTATGTTCCTAGCAGGGTTATCTCATTTATAAAGGCTCAGCGTATGCTTGAGATGGGGTATAATGCTTATTTAGCTTTCGTGAGGGATGTCAGTGTTGATACTTCTACCGTAGAGTCAGTTCCGATAGAGAGGATAATCCAGATGTATTTCCGGTGGATCTTCCGGGCATGCCGCCCAACAGGGATGTAGATTTTGGCATTGATTTGCTACCAGGCACTCAGTCTATTTCTATTCCACCCTATCATATGGATCTAGTAGAGTTGAAAGAATTAAAGGAGCAGTTGCAAGAGTTGCTTGATAAGGGCTTCATTCGGCCTAGTGTGCCGCCTTGGGATGCTCCAGTCTTATTTGTAAAGAAGAAGGATGGTTCTATGCGTATGTGTATTGATTATCCCCAGTTGAACAAGGTTACAATGAAGAACGGGTATCCATTGCCACGTATTGATGACCTATTTGATCAGCTACAAGGTTCCAAAGTGTTCTCTAAGATTGACTTATGTTCAAGCTATCATCAGTTGAAGATTCGGGAGCCAGACTGCCTTCAGGACTATGTACGGACATTACGAGTTCCTTGTGATGTCTTTCGGGCTGACCAACGCCCCAGCAAAATTCATGCACTTAATGAATAGTGTATTTCAACCCTATCTTGACTCATTTATCACTGTGTTTATTGACGACATCCTAGTGTATTCCCGGAGATGGGAGGATCACGAGCAGAACTTAAGGACTATGCTTTAGACCTTGAGAGAAAAGAAGTTATATGCAAAATTTTCAAAGTGTGAATTCTGGCTTGATTCGATGGCTTTTTGGGTCATGTAGTATCGAGTGAGGGGATCAAGATGGATCCGAAGAAGATTGAAGCAGTCTAGAGTTGGCCCAAACTGTCTTCAACTACGGAGGTCCAGAGTTTTCTTGGTTTGGCAGGGTAATATCGTCGATTTGTAGAGGGTTTCTCGTTTATTGTAGCACCTATGACCAGACTGACCCAGAAGGGTGCTCCGTTCGGGTGGACCAAAGAGTGTGAGGAGATCTTTCAAAAGCTTAAGATATCTTTGACTAACACCCAGTGTTGGTGTTGCCTTCAGGTTCGGGGTCTTATACTATGTACTGTGATGCGTCGCAAATTGGTCTCGGCAAGGTATTCATATAGGACGATAGGCTAATTGCCTACGCGTCTAGATAGCTGAAGGTGCATAAGAAGAACTATCTTGTCCATGACCTTGCGTTAGCAGCTATTGTTCATGCCTTGAAGATCTGGCGGCACTATTTGTACGGTGTCTCTTGTGAGGTCTACACCGACCACTGGAGTCTTTAGCATATGTTCAAACAGAAGTATCTTAACTTGCAGCAGTGGAGGTGGTTATAGTTGCTTAAGCACTATGGTATCACCATTCTATATTATCCCAGGAAGGCCAACGTGGTGGCCGATGTCTTGAGTCGCAAGGCGGAGAGTTTGGGTAGCTTATAATATCTACTGGTAGCAGAGAGGCCATTAACCTTGGATGTTCAGTCCTTGTCCAACCAGTTTGTTAGATTGGATGTTTCTGAGCCGAGCTGAGTTTTGGATTATGTGTTTTCTCAGTCTTTTTTTTATGATGGTATTAGAGAGCGTCAGTATGATGACCCCCATCTCCTTAAGGACAAAGTTCAGTACGGTGATGCCAAGGAGGTCACTATTGGGGATGATGGTGTATTACGGATGCAGGACAGGCTATGTGTGCCCAATGTAGATGGCTTGCGTGAGTTTATTCTCTATGAGGCTCAAAGTTCGCGGTACTCCATTCATCCAGGTGCCGTGAAGATGTATCAGGACTTGAGGGATCACTATCGGTGGAGGCAGATGAAGAAGGATATAGTAGAATATGTAGCCCGGTGCCTAAAGTGTTAACAAGTGAAGTATGTGCATCAACGACCTTGTGGATTACTTCAGAGGTTAGAGATCCCAGAGTTGAAATGGGAGCGAATCACTATGGATTTTTCTGTTGGGCTCCCACGGACTCAGAGGAAGTTCGATGTAGTTTGGGTGATCGTGGATAGATTGACCAAGTCAGCTAATTTCATTCCAGTGGTGACTAGTTACTCTTCAGAGCAGCTGACTCAAGTTTATATTTGCAAGATTGTCAAGCTTCATGGCGTGCCGGTATCTATCATCTCTGACCGGGGCACGCAGTTTACATCGCAGTTCTAGAGAGCCGTTCAGCATGAGATAGGTACTCGGGTTGAGTTGAGCACATCATTTCACCCTCAAACAAACGGGCAGTCCGAATGCGCTATTCAGATATTGAAGGATATGCTTTGTGCATGTGTGATGGAGTTTGGGGGTTCTTTTTTTGTCGCTCTATAATAACAATTACCAATCGAGCATTCAGATGGCCCCATATGAGGCTTTGTATGGCAGGCGGTGCCGGTCTTCGGTGGGTTGGTTTGAGCCAGGTGAGGCTCGGCTATTTGGTACAGACTTGGTTCAGGATTTTTTGGAAAAGGTTAAATTGATTCAGGATCAACTTTGTACAACCCAATCCAGACATAAGAGTTATGGGATCGGAAAGTTCGTGACGTTGCATTCATGGTTGGGGAGCGGGTCTTGCTCCGGGTTTCGCCCATGAAGGGCGTTATGAGATTTGGGAAGAAGGGCAAGTTGAGCCCTAGGTATATCGGATCTTTTGAGATTCTTGAGAGGGTTGGAGAGGTGGCTTACAGACTTGCACTACCGCCCAGTCTAGTTGCAGTTCATCCAGTATTCCATGTTTCTATGACCCGGGAATATCACGGCGATCCATCTCATGTGTTGGATTTCAACTTAATCCAGTTGGACAAGGATTTTTCTTATGTTGAGGAGTCGGTGGCTATTTTGAAAAGGCATGTTCGAAAGTTGAGGTCGAAGAACATTGCTTCGGTGAAGGTTCAGTAGAGGGGTCAGCCAGTCGAGGAGGCGACTTGGGAGACCGAGCATGATATGTGTAGCTGTTATCCTAATCTTTTCACCACTTCAGGTATGTCTCTATACTCGTTCAAGGACGAACATTTGTTTTAAGAGGGAGAGGATGTAATGACCCGGCCTGTCATTTTGAGTACTTTAGACCTGATTCCCTAATTTATGCTTCTTCTGTGTTATATTTTAGTTACATGACTCGCTGAGGTGTTTGGTTTAGGTTTCGGGTGAGTTTTAGAGTGAAATAGGACACATAATCCCTATGGTTGTAAGTTTAAATCGTAGGAGTTGACCGTAGTTTGACTTGTGTGAAGATGACTCCGGAATGGAGTTTTGGCGGTTCCAATAGCTCCGCCGTAGGGTGATTTTGGACTTAGGAGCGTGTCCGGATGTTCATTTGGAGGTCCGTAGGTCATTCCAGCGTGATTTGGCAGAAGTTGGAAACTTGAGGAATTTGGGAAGTTTGACTGCGAGTGAACTTTATTGATATCAGGGTTGGATCCCAATTACGGAAGTTGTAATAGGTCCATAATGTCATTTATGACTTGTGTGCAAAATTTGGTGTCAATCGGAGTTGTTTTGATATGAATCTGCGTCGGTTTCGGAATTCGGAAGTTTATAGTTCATAGGCTTGAATTTGTGTTGCGATTCGTTGAATTCATGTTGTTTGACATGGTTTTTGGCCTCGAGTAGGTACGTTAGCTATTTTGGAACTAGTTGGTATACTCAGACAGGGTCCCGGGGGCCTCGGGTGGTGATTTGGATCGATATCGGATCATTTGACTTGTGTAAAATCTGCTGAAGCTGAGCTGTTTCTGGTGTTTTCGCACCTGCGGGGGGATTGGCCGCAGATGCGGGCTCGCAAAAGCGAGCTCTTGGTCGCAGATGCGATTTTGTTCATGCCCAGTTAGGGGCGCAGAAGCGGAACATTTTTCTGCGGAAGCAGCTTCGCTTCTGTGGTGAGGAGAAGCGTAGAGAGCGAATGTAGTCGCAGGTGCAACACGTTTTGTCGCAGGTGTGGACCTTGGCTCGCAGAAGTGGATCCTGTGGACTTAAGTGAAGTCCGCACCTAAGATGGTTTTTCCGCAGGTTCGGAGCCGCAGATGCGGCAGTATGGTCGCAGGTGCGATGTAACTGGGCAGAAAAAGGGATTTTTCGAGGGTTTTACTTCATTTTCATTTTGGGACTTTGAGAGCTCGGATTGACGTGAGATTTTGAGGGATTTTCAAAGGAAGTGTTAGGGTGAAGATTCTTGACTCGTTTTTGATTTAAAATTCCCATGACTCTATTGTTAGTTACATCTTCTAATTTGTGTTTTGGAGTTTAAAATTGACGAAAAACGTGTAGAAGTTCTTAGACTAAATTCTTGAGTTTTGAAAGTCGAAATGAGATCGGATTTAGATAATTCTTGTATGGTTGGACTCGATATCGAATGGGTGTTCGAATTTTATAATTTTGGTTGGTTTCCGAGATGCGGGTCCGGATCGACTTTGGGGCGATTTTTCAATCCCTATTAAGATCATAATTTTATTATTTAAATTAGCTTCTTATAGTTATATTTATAGTATGAAATTATTTTGGCTAGATTCGAGCCGTTTGGAGTTAGAAAATCGAGGGAAAGGCCTTCTAGTTGATTGATTTAGCGAGATTTGAAGTAAGTGACATGTCTAACCTTGTGTGGGGGAAATTCCCCTTAGGATTTGGTGTTGTTGTGATAATTTGTGATATGTGAAGGCCGTGTACACAAGGTGACAAGTGCGTACACGGGCTAAATGTTGAGATTCCGATTTTAGCTACGTAGTTTCTTTTCATGGCTTAATTGAGTTACTTTAGCATGTTATAGTCACCATGTTTAGCCTAATTTCACAAGTCTACTTGTCTTATCTCTTATTTGAAACTTGTACTACATGTTAAGTTGAATTACTTGCTTTCTTAATTCCATATTCATTATTTAACTATGGAAATTCTCTACTTGAAATTTGTTATCCTTGCCGTAGGGTTTGGTGTTGAGTTGCAAAGGCCTGGGATTCTATGAAGGCAAGGTGTAAGTTGTAAAATGTCATTTTATTTAGCTGTTGTGTTTGGGATTTCGTGTTATTGTTGAGGTGATTGTTTGGTTGTGTGCACAAGGTTTCTGTTGTGTTGTTGTTATTGTTTGCACAAGGTTTATGCTGTGTTGTTGTTACTAAATGCACGAGGTTTCTGTCGTGCCGTTATGATTATTGATATGCAAGCGGTGGTATAAAGTCTGGGTGTTGAAACGCATGCAGTGAGATAAGGTGCGCTTGATACGCGTGGCTAGTAGGGGACTACTAGAAGTCATGCGCTGTGATAAGATGGGCTAAAACGCGGGGTGCTATTTTGGGAAAAATAATTTTCAAAATTAAATGTAAAGGCTCCCGCGATGATATAAGGAAAGAATGTGATTTATTATTATGATTTGGGACTACGAGGCAGTACCTCGGGAGTGCCCTGTTGATCTTCTTTATTTGTTGTATTGTTTGGTTGTTGTTTCCTTAAAATCAAAATTCTGATTTTTCTTTCGTGTTATATTAGCTTTTCCTTGATTCCGTATTGATACCTGCCATAAATTCTTTATTGTTTCACATCCCTGTCATTTGTATTATATCTTCTGTCTTGTTTTCTTATCATCTTCAGTAGGGCCTTGACCTGACCTCGTCACTACTCTACCGAGGTTAGGCTTGGCACTTACTAGGTACCGTTGTTGTGTACTCATACTACACTTCTGCACATGTTTTTGTGCAGATCTAGGCACATCCTATCAGGCCGGGTACTAGCGCGTTGAGTTGCTTGCTTTTGGAAACTTCAAGGTACACCTGCCCGCGTCCGCAGGCCTCGGAGTCCCCTTCTCCCATGTCCTTCCTTATTTCTTTACATTTTTATAGAGAGTGATGTATATGATTGTTCGATATTATATCTAGAGCTTGTGACTTATATCTCACCAGGTTTTGGGATTGTACGTACTGAGTTTTGGTAGATTTTGTTTATAAAATGGTTGGGATGTTCAAGTTTAAACTTTTATTTAATGTTCCCGTATATTGTTAGGCTTGCCTAGTCTTAGAGACTAGGTGCCATCATGATATTCTACAGAGGGAATTTGGGTTCGTGACAGCTATCCAGTCTGAATGGCTTCTCGATGCAAATTCAGATTTTGTCGGGCCCAATATGAATACCGAGCATTAGGTACGATACAAAAAAAATAAAAGAAAGGAACAATGAATGTGACAATTGCTTGATTAAGGAGGCATCCTTAGCGAAGTATCTTAAAATTAGAGATGGAGTTAGGATTTCAATTTTATAGGTACCAGATCTTAGAACATAATTTCAAGTACTCTAAACTAAGTTTTAAATTTAATATTTTATACATACTTAATGAATTTTTTAATATAATTATTTTATTTAAATAAAAATTATTGGGTGTGACCGAACTCAGAATTCATTCTTCTAGTTCTGCCCCTGCTTGAAACGGATATTGTAGTTATTGCTAATTATACACCCTCTGATCCACTTTAATTAATTTTTTGGTCTTTTTTTATGGTCCGTAATATTTGATTTTTTCATCAAGAAGGAATTAAGTAAAGAACCTAGGAGTATATATTATATTTTTTAATGAACAATTAAGTTTAATATAACCAATTTTATTATTAATTAATATTAAAAAATAAATTCCTTAATATGTGTGAAATCAGTAAAAAAAAACAATTAAAATAAATCGGACGGAATAATATTTACATAAAAGTTATTACACATTCGACTGAACCGTATTCAGGATTCTAACTCCGATCCTGCTTAAAATGAATATTGTAGTTAATGCTAATTATTTTCTTGCAGTTAATGCTAACTTAAATTTGTTTACCCCGCTACGTAGTGTTTCAAGATAACTACTACTTTATACTTTCAAGTTTTATCTTCTTCCATTAATGGTTGCCTGTTCCCATGTCATACAAGCATTTTCTAAAACACTGTCGCAGTAGTGTCTCCCACAACCAAATCAAATACACTAATTTATTACTACTATTATTTCTTTCATATTGGATTGAACTCAAGTCGTCGCGTTAGCTGAAATTTCTAAGTTCCACTATGTTTTCCTTCCCCAACCTCCGCCATGAAAATGGCCCAACAACCAACTCAAATCCCGAATTTAAACCCATAACCGGAACCGAAATTGAGGCAGAGTTCTCACACCACGACCTTACCGTAGCCCGAATCAACAACGGCAGCTTCGGATCATGTCCCGCATCAATAATCTCTGCCCAACAACAATGGCAACTCCAATTCCTCAAACAACCCGATTACTTCTACTTCAACACTTTGAAACCCTCCATGCTTAAATCCCGTACCTTAATCCAATCCTTAGTCAACGCCGAAGATGTCGACGAAATCTCCATCGTCGATAACGCCACCACAGCCGCCGCAATTGTTGACTTTTTGGCTAAATCCCAATCTCCCACATCGGTATTGAATGTTTTGGGAAGGAGGTTTGGAGATTATAAATTAACTCCACCTCCTTCAATGTTAGTATCCCAACAAACTCTCTTCTCCCACATTA